>CAUYLG010052950.1:0-139030 GCA_963573385.1 Cacajao melanocephalus
AGACATCAGCCTGAGCTCTCCTTTATGAGGTGTCTCTTTGGATATACAGAGGTTGGGGAGCTGCTTGAGGAGACAGTCTGTCCCTTATAGGAGCTTAAGTGCTGAGCTGTGAGCTCTGTTGTTCCATTCAGAGCTGCTGGGCAGGTACATTTAAGTCTGCTGCAGCAGAACTCATAACCACCTTTTTTTCCCAGGTGCTCTGTCCTGGGAACGTGGGGCTTTATTTATAAGTTCCTGATGTCCTGCTGCCTTTTTGCAGAGATGCTCTGCCCAGCAAGGAGGTAGCCTAGTCACAGTCTGCCAGCAGAGGTGTTGCTGAGCTGCCATGGGCTCTGCCCAGCTGCTGTGTGAACTTCCCTGAGGTTTTGTTTATAGAGGTATAGTTAGAACTGTCTCGGTAATAGCAGACTGCCTCAGTAATGGCAGTCTACCTTGGTAATGGCGGACTGTCTCAGTAATGGCGGACTGCCTTGGTAATGGTGGACTGCCTCGGTAGTGGCGGACAGCCTTCCCCCCACAGAGCTGGACTGTCCCGGGTCCAGCTGTGCTTGCTGTGAAACTCTCAGTCTGGAGTGTTTCAGATTGCTGGCCCTTGTGGGGGTGGCACCCACCGAGCCAGATCACCTGGCTCCCTTGTTTCAGTTGAATGGGTGACTCTGTCTCCCAGGTGTTCCATGCGCCAGTTGAAACAGCCGCCCAGATTTGTGTGAGTTTTTGTGCGGAGACCCACTGTGCCGGCCAAAACAGCTGTGCTGGAAACTTGTGGCACTTTTCTGCGTGGGAATCTCCTGGTCAGTAAAAACTCGTTTAGAAATGCAGTGATCACTCACCTTCTGCATTCTCACTGGGAACTGCACTCCAGAGCTATTCCTGTTTGGCTATCTGCTCAATGAAGCACTGTTTCTTCTTTAATGTCACAAAAGAAAGGTCAGGAGTGGTTGGAATAAACTGTATCAGTTACAGTTCTTCATTTAAAAACAGGATAGAGCAAAAGTTCTAGTCATAAAAGTTCAAGTTAACAGGTTTGAGGTAGGAAAGAGATTATTGTCATTTTATTTATTTTTCTTTTTCTTTATTTTTTTTTTCGAGACAGAAGTCTCACTCTGTCACCCAGGCTGGAGTACAATGGCACAATCTTGGCTCACTGCAACCTCTGCTTCCTGCATTCAAGCAATTCTCCTGTGTCGGCCTCCCATGTAGCTAGGATTACAGGCTTGTGCCACCATGTCCAGCTAATTTTTATATTTTTAGTAAAGACAGTGTATCTCCATACTGGTCAGGCTGGTCTCAAACTCCTGACCTTAGGTGATCTACTCACCTCAGCCTTCCAAAGTGTTGGATTACATTTGTTATGGCAGCACTGCGCCTAGCCTACTCTACTTTTTTCCTTACTTGAAAAATCCATGACTTAAATTTCACTTCAGACAGAGAAGGTGTTAAGCATTGTGAGTGGGAACTGCACTGACTTGAGTCTGAGTGCTAATAAACATTCAGGAATGACAGAGAGGGGGATGACCCTAAAGCCAGAGCTGCCTCTGGCTTGGCTGAGACTCTTCATAGTGGGTTCTGTGGAGCCACATCAGAGATTGAGGAATGGAAAAGATCAGGGATACTTTCCACCCCCTGGTGGGATGAGCCCCACTCTGGGAACTTCCCTGGCTTGCTCCAGGCACCTGTGGGGCTGATGGCACAGCCTGAGTCCAAGACCAAGACTCTGGACAGCCCTGTCCCTGCCATTCTCTCTGTGGCCTGTTCACACCCCTCTCCTTTCAAAATCCTGTGTATCGTGCCCCACACCCCCCCACCCCCAAGGCAAGCATCCACTTCTGATTATTTGGTTTCAAAGTCTACCTGCTTCATGCAGCTCATGTCCAGCTGCAAGTAAGAACTGGAAACCCTGGCTCACCCCTCGTCCTGCCTCAGCATCGATACCTGCAGTTTCTGTGGCTGCCTCAGCAAAAATGACCTTTCGTCACATTTCTTCTCATAACACAGAATGTTGCTTCTGGGTAAGCTTTTCTCCTGTGATCCAGGATATTGGACAGCTGTTGAGTGGCATTTGCTTTTCTACTTTCCTCTTACCCCAGTCTTCCCAGTGACTTGTCAAAGTTTAAAATGTCAACCGTCTTCTGATGCCAACATAAACATTCATCCAAATTCCTTAATCCAAGCGCACAGCTGAGTTCAGAAGTCTAACTACGCTAACACTGCCAGTCCATTTCTTGTGGTCCAATCCAGGGGTGTTTCCTCAAGCCCGTGTCTAGCTTTGATTTCACGTAGGGAGCTTGGAGTGTGGAAAATAGCACACTGCTATTATCTACTGAGAGAACATGGTTGGGCAGGGGAATGGGGACCGTGACCTTCCACTGGCTAACCAACTTTGTGGCCCCAGTCCACCCATCTGCCTCTCTCCTTCCTTGTCTCCATGAAAGGAGAGAGCTGGATGCTGTGGCTCTTTTCAGTTCTGACTCTAATGATCTCACTTTCTTCTTTGGCTGATTTTAGTATGTGAAAAACCACACATCAGACCCCACTTCTCCCTGTCTACTCCCTACCCCCAAGACTCAGACTTTGAGTGGTTTTTGCTGACACGTCAAAAATGTGCACAAAGCCATTCAAACAGATCATCTAGCCAGTGATAGGGGGTGTGATTTGTGATAGCAGTTGCTGGGATCTACATAGAGAATTTTATTTCCTTGGAGCCAATTGATCTGAATGGAAGTTGGGACTCCAAATCTCAGAACTTCTGTATGTGCAGGCTCAGGCAGAACTTGTAAAAGATGTAGCTGCTCTCGCTGAAATATTTGCATTTAATCTAATGGTAGCTTACATATTTGCACAGTGTTTTGCAGTTTTTCTTTACATGCTTGTTTAATCTTTTCAAAATCCCATATTATAGCCAAAGCAGTTACGACCACTCCTGAGCAAGTCCACCTCACCCACGCATGTGTCCTGGATGCCACCACCTCAGCCAGCATGCAGCATATGCCCCACCGTGCTGCCCATTGTAAAACCAGATTCATTTGCACTGTTTGTAAAAGCTTCACATTTGACCTAAACCACTGGAAAACCAAATAGCAATTCATTAGATAAAGTAAATGAGTAAATATGGTCAGATTAGGTTGTACAAAATGTGAAGACCTCTTCTAAGGATACAGCCTCACTCTGACCATCAAGGCCTGGGGAAGCTGCCAGTGGCATCACATACTCTGTTGCCCATCAAGGGAGGAAATGGCTCTGGAAAAAAGTACTGGCATTCTTTACTAAAGTTTGCTTGATGTTGAAGTTATAAGTGACCTCAAAGGGCATTTTAATGGGCTGAGTTGTGGCCCCCCAAGATTCATACATTGATGTCCTAACCCACAGTACCTCAGAATGTGACTATATTTAAAGTTAGGGTCTTTAACGAAGTCATGAAATTAAAATCATGTCATTAGGGTCGGCCCTCATCCATTATGACCAGTGTCCTTGTGAGAAGAGGAGACTGGGGCCACAGAAAGGCACAAAGGGAGATGGGATGTGTCATCACAGAGAGAGGACGACATGTCTGCAAGCCAAGGAGAGGGGCCCCTGGAGAAACCAGCACTGCCGACACCTTGATTGTGGACTTCTGGCTCCCAGGACTGTGAGAAAATAAATTTCTGTTGTTGAAGCCACTCAGTCTGTGGTATTTGTTATGGCAGCCTTAGCAAATGAATACAGTCCTGTAGGCCTAGCTTCACCCCCATTTTAGATTCCCTTCCTCCAAGTGCTCAACAGATGGTTATTTGCCTGTGCTTGGCCACTTCTAGAGATATGGAACTTGCTACCTCCAAAGGCAGCAGAGGTCACTTGAGACTTTTTAGTGGAAGTGGCAAAAAACCTTACCCAAAGTAGCTTAAGTAAATTGTCTTAAGAATTGTCTAATTGAAACATCCAGCAAATGGCTGAAGGTGTAGCTTTAAGTAGGTCTCAGACAACGGGGTCAGAACCTGCATCTCTCCCTGTACTAGCTCTGTCTCCTTTTGGGCAGGCTTACTCAGGTCTGTGCCGGAGGTCCCAGGTCCTCATGATCCTCCCAGGCAGCATGAGGATCAAGTCCAGCTGAGAATAGAGAGTTTCCCTAGTTTCTGCTTAGCAGGTAAAACAACAACATCTGTTGTAACGACTGCTCCCATGTCTGACTTTGGGCAGAGAGTGGGCCCATCCCCTATTCAGTAGAAAAGCCCTTCCCATCCTTGAATGTCTCACCTGCAGCTTTGCTTATCCATCTCCTTCAGGGGTTTCTCCCAGAACATCCTATCCAGGACACTCTCCTTTATCACCCCCTCCCTATTCTGGCTCCTTTCTCTTTTTGTTTTCGTCAGTGATCTCTTAAAATGTGATGCCCTTAACTACGCGTTCTGCTGTGTCTGGCCACAGTCAGGAACAACAGGATTAGTATCTGCTTTTGATTTGGTCATGACATTCCTTCAACTTGAGTTTTGATGAACTTGTTCAGTTTCCTCAAATTTAGCTTAGGGTCAACTAAAACCCTTGAGGCCTTTTTAAAATTAACTGCTATGCCAAGTGTCAGTGATTCTTCTCAGGAAATTAGTGTTGTATCATGTATACCTTAGGCCATATCCTGGGAAATTTTTAAACAAAATTGTGGTGTGTGTGTATGTGTGTATGTGTACAATCATTTGACTAAATAGACAATATAACAACAAAGCAGCGTATTATATCCTCCAAGTTGTTGGGTTCTATTAATCAAGGTTTTCTTTTGTTTTAAACATCCTTAGTTTTCTACCTGGAGATACACACAATTTAAGAAAAAAGCAAATAAACTAAAATACGAATGGAGAGATGTAAACTTGGTCACAGCACCTGAGTTGCTGGTTGATAGTGACCACAATTATACTCTTAGCTTATCAGTCATTTTAGAGAGGAAAAATCTGAATGCAACAAAATGATTTCAGATCAGTAGAGACTCAGACCCAAACTACTTTCATCTTTTCTTTTTCTGGCAGAAACAATAGAAGCAAGTCCTAGTAGCTGCAGAAAACATACACAGCTAAATATTATTTCTAATTCACTCTTCGGACATACAGTGTGATTCTTATGCTCTGTTCTATAAGGATGGGTCAGTGGCCCGCCATACCTGCTGGCTGATAGAAGCTTGGTGGCTCCCAGGATCTCTTTGGTGGTCCCTTCAGCTATTCTGTGGGAATGCCAGTGACTCTGAGCTTTGTGGCTTATCTCCTAGCTCTTACTCTTCTGGTGAGACAGGCCTAGGGTGAGGAGAACCCCTTTATCTGCTCAGCACATGTGCTGAAGTTCCATTGCACAGTGCTTCAGGGTGCTCCAAATAAACAAACTCTAATCATCTACTCATTGAGCTATTTATTGCTTGTCCACATAAGTGAAAATATTTATTTTCAACCATAGCCTATTAACATTAGTGAAAATGTTGCCAAATATAGATATCTGTTTTTTAAATCTATTTCTAGGCCTCTTTTGTAAGTCCATTCATTCTTTCACATACCTATCACTTATTTCTATACCATAATCAGATATCTTACACACACACATGCACATGCACCACATACATAATATGTGCATAGTGTATATCCCTTGTACTTAGCACAGAGTATTAAGTATTTGTTAATTGATATTCTATTTGAAGTATTCATATTTTCTCTTCAGTTCTGGACTATTTACCGAGTGCCTGGAATGTGTCAAGCACTGCGGATAAAACTGAGCCAACATAATATGAAAGTTCTCACCCTGCATGGAGAATGCAGTCGGGTTGTAGGTGCACTGTTACAACCAAGATAAGTGTTATGAGGAGATGCAGTAATCATATATTAAAGGGAATGGACCAGGCATGAGATGGAGCTGGGTAAGAGCTGAACAATATCAAGACACAGAGATGGGTGGGGTTGGTGGCCTGGTGAGTCCATTTGTCATCCCTGTGAGTGGGAGGACTGAGAGCTAGGCAGTGTTGTGCCAGACAGGTGACAAGGAAAGATGTTTTATAACAGAATCTTCTTTATGTCAGCAATTTTGATGCAATAACCTGGCATTATATGAGGTTCCCACGGTGTGACATAGACTTTCTGATGATCCATGCAGCTCTTGAAGCAAACAAGCACTCTTGTTAAGTCTGACACAGAACACCATTTTCTTTATCCAGAAAGAAAATAATTATGGCAACACTAATTATTTCCTGTGCCTTTCTTAACTGTTTAGACAACTATATGGTTTATAGTTAAAACAGCTTCAAAAGAAGGGAATAATTTAAATATTAACTTAGCTAGAATGTTGTATGGTTTTGGAGCCAAAATAGAAACCCGGACAGTGATCCCTTCAGGTTGAGGACCATGGGTCAAACATCACATGTCATTTAATGTATGTTTATACTGCACGAAATACCGTGACTGATGTCTATTCATTCTTTAAGAAAGTAGACATGTACTTGGAAAAGAAATTCAAAAGGTATCTAGTAAAATCTCTCTCCCACCCCTTGGGAAGTCCCCCAATTCCCTTCCTTAAAGACCATACATTATATGAGGTTCTAGTGTTGTATCCTTTTAGAGATATTCTGTTCACATGTGTGTACCTGTATGTGTCACCTCATTTTTCTGACATAAATATTACAATACTTACCATTCTGCAATGTCTTTTACCTTGGTTTAAGTGACAAACAGTTCTGGAGGCTGGGAAGTGCAAGATCAAAGTGTTGGCAGGTTCAGTGGCTGGTAAAGGCCTCATTCTCTGTCTCCCGGATAGCACCTTGAAAGTTCTGTTCTTTCATGGCAGAAAGCAGAAGGGCAAAAGTGGGAAACAGCTCCCTCACACCTCTTTTACAAGCTCATTAGTCCCACTCATGAGGGCTCCACTCTCATGACTTAATCACCTCCTTCATACTATCACATTGGTGAATAAGTTTCAACATACGAATTTTGGAGGGGATACATTTGAACTGCAGCATCTATAATCATTTAAAACTGTAGTATCTACAATCTATGATTTCTACCAGTTTTAATTTTTTTTTTTTTTTAGTGTGGGACACGAACCTTAAGATACTTTCAAAACAATCTGAGAACAGAAGTCTTTTAATTTAAAAATTTAAAGATCGGCTTTTCCATGCCTAATTTGACAGTAGTTTTTCCCCCCATCATGTAATCTTTATTGTTACGTAATTATTAAAAAGTACATAACTCACTATACAAACTCAAAATCTACAGAAATATACTCCTTAGGCAATGAAGGGCCCTGTCATTACAGATTTCCAAGATAATTGTTGTTCATGATTTGCTGTCTGTCTCCTTCTTGATTTGTTTTGGTATTAATATCATGCAAATATGGATATTAATTGATTTCATATTGAATACACATACAGACATTTTATGAAGAAATGGGAACAGATGTTTTAAGAGATATACCTCATGGTTCTGAACACGGGCCATTTAGAAATGTATATAGGAGCAATTTTAGTGTTTCAGATACTGGCATTTAGCACCCAAGGGCCAGGGATTTTAAATATCCTGCAGTAAATGGTGGATCCCACACAATGAAGAATTGCACCATCTAGAATGATAGTAGCTTGCTGAGAAATACTATTTTCATGAGAATAGTGCTTCCTTTTGCTCTCATATTTTATCAGTTTACGTAAGATTATATTAAAGTATGTTATAGATTCATGGAGCACCAGAGCAAGGTAGGCTCTTTTTGAGTACAAAGAGGAACAATACATAGCCCTTGCCTCCCAGGGACTGAGTCTTCGCTGTGCAACAGACTGTGATGAGTCCTCTAATGGAAACAGAGTGTATCAGAGTAACAGCGGTGGGTGGGGGGATAGGAGGACAAGTTATGCCTGGAGACATCTTGGGAGGCTTCTTGGAAGGGATGATCCGTTTCAACAGTGGGACTCTCAAAATCAGAGGTACCAGTTCCCCAAGTCCTATCTTGGAAAAAGGGAGAGAGATGCTGTCAGCCCGGCTACTTCTAGGTAAGCGCTTGGTCTGAACATGAGCATGGCAGCTCCTGCCTGTTGCTCAGGTCACTGATTCTGTGGCCACATCTCCCCTCCTCTCCTCTCTGGCCATTCTTGCCACCATTCTAGCATTAGAGGAGTGTACCATGATATGACTCAGGTCAAAGGGAATCCCAAAGAATGCCAGCTATGATTCTTTCAAACCAGCCAGTCCTGGAGTGGGACACAAGATGGCAGGAGATGCCACGGAGAGGACAAAAAAGGGGTGAGAGGACAAGATTCCAGGCAGTTACAGCAAAACCCTATTGTGCTAGTTAGGGACACAGAAATCCTGGCAGGATATCCACAGTAACATTATATCATGGAAGATAGCTGGGAGGAGGGGGACAGTTATGAGAAAACACATTTTCTAGACTAAAATTTAATTATTTCAAGGCCCTATATTTTAATTATTTTCTAGAGTTTGGATATATATTTTCCTGCTCTCTTAAACTGACAATAGAGAACATTATCTTACTCAGGTCATCAGCGTGAATCAGTGTTTATGTAGAAATAAGCTTCATTCTTGGGGAGGAGGGCACATCAAGTGCTTGTGCTGAGCACAGGAGTCTAGACTGTAATCAGCAGCTGATGTCTGCCCACTCTGCCTACTCTAGGAAGACATCTGTAACAATTCTGAATTTTTTTAAGAGACAAGTTTATATAGATCATAAAAGGATAATCTGGTGCCAGGTGAATGGCTCATGCATGTAATCCCAGCAACTTTGGGAGGCTGAGATAGGATTGCTTGAGTCCAGGAGTTCATGACCAGCTGGGCAACGTAGTGAGACTTTGTGTCTACTAAAAATCAAAAGTTAGCTTGGTGTGATGGTGCACATCTGTAGCCCCAGCTACCAGGGGGGTTGAGAAGGGAGGATCATTTAGGCTTTGGTGGTCAAGGCTTCAGTGAGCTGTGATGACGCTACTGTGCTCCAGCCTGGGTGACAGAGCAAGAACCTGGCTCAAAAGAAAAAAAAAAATTCTGAGAATGATGGAACCCAACCTAAGGGAGCACCATATACTGTCTAACATACAGAAAACCTAATCCAGTTCATATATGAGGCAGACTGTAGACTGTGCTCCAAGCATCTGGTGTAACAACCAGTTCTTTTCATTAGGAAATCTAGTAAAAACTCCAGCCAGGTATAGCTGAGGACATTGCCCAAGTGGTCTGTGATCTGTTTGAAACATTGCTTTTTGAATCTGGGTTTGTTCCTAGTCTGTCTTCATCTCCCACTTTTAGCAACCTTTTATGCATTGGTGTGTGCATCTTTGTGTGAGGGCTTGCAACGCAGACTGCAGACAATTTTCGGTCTATCTGCAAATACCCAACTTTGATAAAAAAACAATCTTCATCTGGGGTTTTTCATTTGTATCCAGTGTGTTATTATAATTATTTTGGGAAGGTTTGTTTCTCGGCCAGAGGCTTTCTCTGGTGGTGCAGCTCTTTTGCCTCTCAGATCTGAGGATTGTAGGATGACTCCACTTCATTCTTTCTTTGCTGCTCACACCCTGTGTTGTTTCTGGAATAATATCCAGACTGTATCTGGACTGGAAAAGTTCACTTCTTCAAAAATCCTTAGACTGTATTCCTTCTTGTGTCTTTCAGTCACCCTCTCTGGCCACAGATGCTTGAGATTCTATGGTGAACCCTTGTTCACTTTGTTTCCTCTGCCTGTGATGCTCTTTCCGCCCTCTTTGGCCAACCACTTCTAACCCAAGTGGCCTGAACCCCCAGGGTTAGTAAGGGTCTCTCCTGGGTGGTCCCATTGCACTCTTTGGATGTCTCTTAGTGTACTATATTTAACTTATGTATTTATGTGTCTGTCTTCCCCACGAGGTGATAAGTCACTTGAAAGCAAGGTAGATTTCCTCTTCATTTTTATCCCCCTCTCAATAGATGGTACATAGTGGCATCTCAATAAATGTTTATTGAGCAAAATTTATGTTCACTGTGGTTTTTAGTGGCTCTTGGAGGGCAGTAGGGATTTAGCCATATTATAGTTGGTTCAATTTAGAAAAGTAGGGTTTCACAACTAACTCCACTGTTAGGAATTACAGAATGATTCATAACTCATCGTATCTATATCTTGAATATTCTTGAAAACAATATCAGTTTTATTATAAGATAACCACAAATCAGCTTAGACTGCTAATACTGTGAATTGTGCTTGTATAAGAAATTAGAATCCATAAGAATTTTTTCCTCCTACTCTTGTATTTTGCTCAAATACGGAATAAAAATGTCTGGCAGGTGATTTGGGTTTTCCACAGTGTGGTATTTTCTGCTGAATCATTTGCTTCTTATCAGTTGTGTTCCTCCTTATAGATGACTTCACGTTGCCTTCACTACCTGTTCTAAAATTGCCTTTGTTTCTTGCCTACTTTTATTACTATTGACTTCCTGTTCTGAAATAGGACAGTCATGTTGTTTTTGAGTTTTATCATTATAGGTGTTCAGTAGATATCTGTATCTCGTGGAGAGGCATTTTTTTTTCACTGTTTTGTGTTTCCAGAAATCAGTGCCCAGGAAAATTCTAGGATCCTGAACTTGTGCTCATATTCAGCATAAGGATGAATTTGATTGTCTAGAAAATGATCCAGTAAAATATCCAGTAAAAATTCCTTTATATTAGCAAAACCCTAACTTTGAGAGTGAATGTATTCATTTGCTTGGGTTACCGTAACAAAGTACCACAGTCCGGGTGGCTTAAAACACAGAAGTTTATGGCCAGGCGCAGTGGCTCATGCCTGTAATCCCAGCACTTTGGGAGGCCGAGGTAGATGGAAGACTTTGGATCAGGAGTTCAAGACCAGCCAGGCCAACATGGTGAAACCCTGTCTCTACTAAAAATGCAAAAATTAGTGGGGAATGGTAGCATGCACCTGTAATCCCAGCTACTCAGGAGGCTGAGGCAGGAGAATTACTTGAATCTGGGAGGTGGAGGTCACAGTGAGCCAAGATAAAGTAGAAGTTTATTTCTTCAGAGTTCTGGAGGCAAAAAGTCCAAGATTAATTGTCAGCAGGGTTGGTTACTTCTGAGGGCCTCTTCTCTTTGGCTTAGGTTTTCTTCCAGAGTTTTTAGTTCTTCCCTTGTGCCTGTTTGTGTCCTCACCTCTTCTTGTAAAAACACCAGTTACATTGGATTAGGACCTACCCATATGACTTCATTTTAACTAATTACTTCTAAGGCCTCATTTCCAGATACAGTCACATTTTGAGATATTGGGGGTTAAGAACTTAGGAAGTCAGCACATGAACTGGGGAACATATGGTTCAGCCATAATAGTGCATACTGTGGCAGCTTATCCCATTCTGATACTGAAGTACTTTTCAGTGACTACTCAGTAAATACATGTATACTTCTTTGCCTTTTCATAGATCCAAATGCTGCCTTTCTTTCTGCTAAGTTTTACCCTTGCTGATTTCCTGAAGCCACTGGCCTCTCCAAAGTGGCTGGTGAGGAAGGAATGCAAGCAAATGCACCTGTCTTTTGGAATTCTGGGATAAAAGTTTTGTCAGAAACAAAAGAGTACTTACTTGGATACCTGTCTTTAAGATGATGATGATGATGATGCTACTATTTATTGAGTGCTTATTTTGGGCAAGTCATCGTGTTGTTGTTTTCACAACAAACCTACAGAATACATGTTTTTATCCCTACTTGATATATGAGGAAACTGAGGCTCACAGAGATGAAGTTAACTTTGACTTGCATACTTCTTATTTTGTGTTTTTTTCTTTAGGGCAGCTGTTTGGTTATAAAGGACTATCAATTGGGAAAGTAGAAATGTGGAAAAGAAGCGAAGGCTATATCAAATTCATAGCCACTCAGCTTGTGGGTGGCAATATGAGACCTAAGGGTCCCAGAAGTTGTGAGCCGGTTACTCTAGTGACTGAATTCCGCCTGGGGAGAGGTTTGAAGGCAAAGCACAATCTAACTCCTAAACTGGATGGATTGACTCTGGGTTATGTTAAGCCAGGAGTTTTGGACTATGGCCTGGATTGAATTACAGTTGTCATGACAACCTGATTCAGAGGTGGGCTCAAAAGATAGCTTCAGGATAGGCAATTTGTGAACACTAGGAAAGTGGATTACCAAAATTGTTTTATGATGAGATTATAGGACAGTATTACTGGGGACAGCTTGGAATGAGTTAGACCACTGGTTCTCTACCCTAGCTCAGTAAGAGAACAACCTGGAGAACTTTCAAAATGCCTGGGTTTCAACTGTAGAGATCTTTATTGAGATGGCTGTGGGCCTCAGCATCTGTAGTTGTAAACAGTTACCAGAGTAAATCTGATGTCCAACCAAGGTTAAGAGTTAAGGAGCTGACTCATGCCTGTAATTCAAGCATTTTGGGAGGCCGAGGTGGGCGGATCACCTGAAGTCAGGAGTTTAAGACCAGCCAGGCCAACATGGTGAAACCCCATCTTTACTAAAAATACAAAAATTAGCCGGGCATTGCAGCATGTGCCTGTAGTCCCAGCTACTCAGGAGGCTGAGGCGGGAGAATTGCTTAAACCTGGGAGGCAGAGGTTGTAGTGAGCCGAGATCGTGCCACTGCACTCCAGCCTGGGCAACAGAGCGAGGCTCTTGAACTCCTGGCATCAAGCAATCTTCCTGCTTCTGCCTCTCAAAGCACTGGGATTATGGGCATGAGCCACTGCACCCAGCCAACATATAACTAAATGAATTAAATTTGCTTGGAAAGCTTATTTGAAGGAGAGAAGTTGGTGAGTAAATTTCCTCCTGGAAGGCCACTCTTGTCTTTAAGCTTCTGAATTGAGGAATGAGGCCAGGTCAGTGGGCAAGCAATGGCCCACTTACCAAATCTGGCCTGCTGCCTGATTTTATATGACCCATGAACTAAGAATAATAGTTTCTACATTTTTTAATGGTTGAAAAAAAAATCACAAGAAGAATAAGATTTTGTGACACATGAAAATTATTTTATGAAATCTGCATTTCAGTGTTCATAATTCAGCTCTCATTGGAACAGGGCCATGCTCATTCATTTACATATTGCCTGTGGCTGCTTTCATGCTACAGCAGCAGAGCTGAGGAGTTGTAAGAGAGACCATGTGGCTTGTGAAGCCTAAACAGTTTTCTATGTTGTCCTTTATAGAAAAATTTTTCCTGATCCCTGAGTTAGTCTAAAGAGAGGCCATCCACACAGCTGGCTTGGAATTTGTAAAAGGAAGCACAGGTTTGTGTATCCTTTGTGTTCATGTAGTCTATTTTGCATTTTAATTTCCTGTGGCTTTTGTTTCCCTAGCAGAGGGAAATTGATGAACCTATAGCAAGTTTGTTTAATAAAATTTTCATTAGAACAGATTGAAACGTACTTTTCTCCTCAAAAAAACACAAGTACAAAGAATATAATGTCCATAGAACAAGATGACCCAGACTTTTTGTAATACTTCATTGGGAATCTGCTAAATCCCTCTAATAATCATTGCCTATTTCATCCTCACCCTTCAACCTTTTCTTTTTTCTTTTTTTGTCTTTTCTTCATCTTTCTTTTCCATATTTGAGATTAGTAACATCTGGGTGTCTGAGAGCATTTCCCTTCCTTGATTCAATGTTGGGAAAAAGGGAACAGTGTTTATAGGAATAAATTTTGTTTTGTTTTTGAGACAGGGTCTTGCTCTGTTTTTCAAGCTGGAGTATAGTGATGGGATTATGGCTCAAGGCAGTCTAGATCTCCCAGGCTTAAGCAATCGTCCTACCTCAGCCTCCCAAGTAGTTGGGACTATAGGTGTGCACCACCAAGCCTGGCTAATTTTTTTTTTTTCTTGGTAGAGACAAGGTCTCACTATGTTGCCCAGGCTGGTCTTGAACTCTTGGACTCAAGTGATCCTCCTGCCTTGGCCTCCCAGGGTGCTCGGATTACAGGCATGAGCCAACACACTCAATCAGGAATGATTTTAACATAAAAAGCAAGATTAGGAAAATACCACTGATTGTCATGTTGGTTTATTTCTTTTACCTTTTACTTTTCATCAAATTGGATTCAGAAAACAAAAAGAGCATTAAGGTTAAGAAAATTAGCAGAAAATAGAAAACAAGGGAGAAAGATAAATCCCTACCATTAGGGTGTGTTTTGTGCGGAGAAGTAGCCATTCTGCTTCCAAACCAGCCCATCCAGTTCAGAATGAGAGAGATTGAAACCTTATGCTTGGGTGCACCACTTTAGGCCTTTGCTTATTTTGTTTCTATGCGTACTTTTGGCAGTGGTAATAGTTGGGGGGTGAGAGAACACAAGAGGTTGATGTATATTTATTAGTTTTGCAAGCATATGATACTATGGATTTTTTTTTAAATGATGAACATGTATCTATTGAACTGATAGGAGAAACTATTTGATTTCCAAATAGTTTATAGTAATCAATGAATTACAGTTTTCAGTGACCTTGAGAGTCTCCTTGTGAAACTGCTTGGTATCTTGGGTATTGTGAGCAAGGCCACATTCATATTTACATATTCTCATTTTTATCCTTCCTTCCCCCATTGTAGTGAAGTGGCTACAATCCCAGGCATATTTCTCCTACAGCCACCTGGAAGGAAGCCAGTAATGTCATTACAGATGGCAGTGTGCCCAGACTATCTTAAAAAAGCATCATCTCTGCTACAAATTAAGTTTCAGGAAGGGTGATGTTTGCTTTTATATTAACATTTTGGAAAGGCTGAGTGGCAGATATGTTAGAAGCAGTCTTCTTATTCCTAAATTCATGCTTAAATGTAATTGTCCTTTAGTTTTCCCACTCCTAACTTTGGAGTCTGCTGGATGATGGGTGGTTTGGGGAAGAAAAAGGTAGGTGATATTTGCATGTTTTGTATTTCATATTAGATTTTATATTAGGGCCTCAGCTTATTTTCCTTTTTTTTTTTTTTTTAGGGTTCTGTACATTGGCCTGGCTTGCAATACGGCTCGCTATATTTATATTTCCTACCTGGAGAATGCCTGGACTGTTCTCCCCATGGAAGTCCTTCAAGGTAAGTTAAAAGCTGGGATTAAAATTATTTCTCTCTCTACCCTGAGCTATGGCTAAAATCCCAGTGGCCTTCAGCATCTGATTCTGTAAAGGAAGGGCAGGCCTACTGTTTCATGTGATTTTGAAGTGGTTGTTAAGGAAGAGATGACGTCAGGAGGGAGGGTTCCTCAGTTACCTGAGTGCTGCTCTCTGTTGAGCCAAACAAAGCTGGACTTGACCCCACTCTTGTGATTAAACAAAGGAAGAGGAACTCTAGAATAAACTCCTCTGCACAACTGTTAGACATGGACTTCAAAGGTGGTTTTAAAATATTTTTTAAAATTTACCTTTTAAAGTTTTTGGTGTTTTTTAGATTTGTGGGTTAACTATACTTATTGAAAAAAGACTGTTGTCATAATTATCTCTTCAGTTTATCACATCTGGTGACTTATAACTAAAGCTTTATACAAACACCATTGTTTTCCCATAAACCTTTAAAAATCTCTGCTTAAATGTCCTGCCCTGAGTTCTTCTATTTGCTTCAGTGTACTGTTTCCCATCAAGACATAACTGAAAAAGTTTCTAGAAGGCTCTTGTTATGTGGCTGAAGAGTGCTGAAAAAATGGATTACTATTCAAAGTTGATTGCCATGTTACCAACTACATCCTGAAAAGCCCTGTGAGCAGCTTGGCTAAGCCATGTAGTGACTGGCATCATGATTCAAATAAAGGTTCAGGACAAGATCGCTGGAGTTGAGTGACAGCCCAGGCTACTAAATCATTAATAGCACTAAACAATCTGTGATTATATACAATTTCATTAGCTTTATAGATTGCCGTTATTATTTTCCCTTACCCTAAGGAGATACATGTGGTACAGTCAACATAATTAATTTCTTGTCATGATGAAAGATTGAAAATTTCAATCTTTTGAGATGAAAGATTCAAAATTATACATCTAAACAGAATGTACAAAATGCCAGCTCATTCATCAAATTCCATCACGGCAATGAAAAAAGAACTTATCCTAATTGAAAGGAGATATAATTTGTATTCACATTATAATTATAAAATTCAAGTATATATACTCTTTAAGAGGCTTTTCTCAGATTTGATGCAATGGTATAGCTGGTGAAAGGAGATTTTGTTTACAAATATATAGAAAATGGAAACTTGGTCTTATAATAAATTATTGTTTCAAATAATTAGAACTCTGGAAGGGTCTTGAGATGAGACACACGTCTCAGCTTTGTGTCATTTCAGAATCACAAACTATTAAACAGGAACTGCAGGTAAGAATGATTCAATAACAAGGTAATATATGCAACACAGTTCTTAGGGTTTCCCACCTCTGGTTCCTGTTCTATCCTGATTTGGCTTATCTGCTTGATTTATTGGTATGCTACAGTGAACAGACTCTATAAATAAAGATTTGTATACCTACAGAAAAGAAATGACTATATATTGTAATAATATATACATATAACTTTTTTCTCCTTTTAGTTTAAAATCAATTAGGTGAAAAAGGACAGTTTGCATAAGTGACTGAAGAAAAGAGAACATCCATGAAATGGTTAAAGAACAACAGAATAATTTTATAAAAGGAAAAAACAAATGCTGTGTGAATTTGAAAACTCATTTTTTCTCTTAATATATCAAAGATGTATTAAATGGCAACTAAGAGCCAGGCAGCATGCTGGGTGCTGAGAATGAAATAAAATATATACATATATTAACTCAGGCCTCAAGGTCTTACCATCTGTTCTGGAAGCCAGATGTGCAAACATAATAACTATACAGTGTGTTAGATGGAATCATAGAAAAATGTTCTAGGTAACAGATAAGGAGCCTGGTGGAGGGAATAATTAACTTTTGAAGCAGGGAGTGGGAGGATAAAGATTGTATTCAAAAATTCCCTAAGGAAATCACATAAGCCGGATTCTGAAGGACAAATAGGAATCTACCAGGTGGCCTAAAGGGAGTAGGCATTCCAGCATGGGGGAAGAGCTGTGTGCGAAAGCACAGAAGACAGAATGGCCTCTTCAGGGAGCCTAAGTGGTGTGCTGGGTTTAGGGCCTGAAGCATTTAGCATCTCAAGCTGCCAACCCAGGACATGTTTTTATAATACTTGTATACACCTCAGGGTTGTTATCCCAGGATTTAGGGAGCTGGCCATGTTCTGAATCTAAATAGGAATTCTGCTTCCCATGGCAGGCTACAACACATACTTCTATGCTTCATTTTATTCTCCCCTATGCCAGTAGAAACCTAGTTACTGATCTGAAGCCAGGGAAGAGGATCTGTAAATACAGCCTCATAGTCCAACAGAGGGCTCTGTGACCAGTTTCCACAGAGCTCTTTGTTTCTAAAGCCGGAGGAGATGGTTTCACTCCCTGGCAGGAGTGAGTGCTGAGCATTTTGACTGTGCAACAACATCAAAATCCCTTGCCTTTGTTTGACCCATGCCCACCCCATGGAAAACAGTGGATTATTCATGTGGAATAAATCTTGCATCACAGGAATACATTTCTGACTGAAGAGGTTTGTTTTGCTAGTTTGGATCCTTCTACCTTTACAAGGCTTATCCAAATGGCGTTAAACTCCCTGTGCTTAAAGGAGACTCTACTTAGGATGCAGTAAGGCAGGACATGATTACAACAAAACACTGAGTGATTTAATTACAGGACAAGCCCACTGTCATAATATACAGCCTTAATTCCTTGACTGGAAATGTTACCTGATGATTGTCAAAGACCTAGTCTGGGGAAGGAGGAGGCGGGGGAACGGGATGTTGTCTCTCATCATTGGGCATCTTGACTCTGAAAAATCAGTACTTCTGTTTTTTGATTCCCAGCCAGTGCCACACAAGAGGGTCTTCCTTAAAAAAAACAAATAAGCAAAGTCTGTCTCTTTATCCTACCACCCGTGCTTTATCCCCCAAACACCACAAGAACTAGTACTATCTAGTGGGTAGCTGAAAGGGAGGAGAAAAAAGACGTGCCTCATTCTATAGCCCCCACTACCCAGCCCTTCCTCTTTGGGAAAGCATGTAACTGCTGGTGGAGGATCCTTGTTATCCTTCAGTCTTACAGTTTCTTGATTATCTTCTCAGCCCATGTTGTTAATAATTAGTAAATGGGTTTGCAAAGAAACAAATTTCCCCTTCTCCAGGCCTATAGGAAGGAGGCTATTCAGGCCTCTATTTGAGGATCAAGGTAAGACTATTGGATCCTGTTTGAAATTGTGAGGTCATTTCTCTCCCATGATCTTTCTCATGTTTAGTAAATATTCTCTTGCAGCTATATCTTTTTTGGCAATTCAGCTAACATTTGCAGCAAACATGTTATTCAGTAGGCAACTGGTAATACCATATAAAGAAGCAGAAATCATAGTTCCTCCCTATACGAAATCTGCAGTGTATTTAAAAAAGAGGTAGTGAGTCTAAGTGCAAAAAAGCATTGCTGGATGATGGTGGTAGTGATTAGTTTATATTTATTTCTCAAGACATCATTTTAAAAACCCATAGGTATTTTCTTCTTTTATTTTGTACAAAGAACAATTAAACATTCATGATTTTGTTCAAGAATATAAATATATGATTAAAATAAAGCCCCAACTTGTTATTCTCCTTCCTGTGTGGGTATTGATTGTGAATCCTTGCAAAACTCAGAGACGAGTGTTTGTGTTAGTTCTGAGCAAGAATCAGAATTATCCTTGCTGTTAAAATGTATTTGAGGAGAGTAAAGCTCACCTAGGGGCTGCTATAACTAAAGTGCTCTTTAGAGTTACTTGAAGTAATGACTCCAGCACTGAGGAGTGAAAAGGAGATCTGGACCAGCTTTCTCTCTGTAGGATGCTCTATCACTGGGAGCTGCGTTAGGATTTTGATGAAGGATGGTTTTTAAATGTCATCAGTTAGGGGGACTTGAGCTGACATTTATAAAGCTTTATTCTGTTTGTCTTATTTAGCATGCTTATTCAGCCAAGTAAGAACCATGTTTTCAGCCTGGGTAACCTAGGGACAACCTGTCTCTACAAAATATTTAAAAATTAGCTGGGCTTGGTGGCGTGCACCTGTGGTCGCAGCTACTGGGCAGGCTTACCTGGAAGGATCGCTTGAGCCCAGAAGGTTGAAGCTACAGTGACCCATGATTAAAGCACTACACTCCAGCCTGGGTGACATAGTGAGACCCTGTCTGAAAACAGCAACAACAAACAAAACATGTTTTCCTTCTGTTATTCTCTGGGAGAGCATGGGGAACAAATACTAGTTTTATTTTCTAACTTAGTTGAAACCCTTGAACATAAACACCATGCTTATACTTTTTCAGTTCTGCAAAGAGATGTACATATCGGAAGATATACTATTAATGCTTGTTGTTTAATTCATTTTTCAGCCCCCTGTATCATGTACTAGTTAGTATTTTATAATTTTTAGAGCTTTTGAATGATGTAAGAAATTCTATCTCAAAAACTTATATCTGAAGAAAATTTGAAAACTACATATTAAAGCTGAACGTTCAGTATGGTAGCTCTTCCTAACATGACATCTTGCCATCCATAGCATATCTGTAAAAAATCCATGTATTTTCATTAGTACTTATACCCTCACCTCACTCTATAGATTAGCTGAGACAGATTACCAAAATATGCAATAATTTGGAAACCATAAAGTGCTAAGGCTTGAATTAGACTATCTGGGTTTGAATTCGCTCCCCTACCTATAAGCTCTGTGTCTTTGGCCAAAATGCTTAATCTTTCTAAGCCACAGACTCTTGTGCTATAGGAGAGGTTGACATGAGTATTTAATACACTAATCCATGCAAAGTATTTAGGACAGTACCTGACACACAGTTAGCTTCTAATAAATGCTAGAATACACACAATAACAAAAAAAGTGAAATAAATTATAAATATAAATCAGGACTAGATAAAATGTAATTTAAAAGATTCTATTCTAAGGAGTTAAACTGCAATTGTGCATTAAAGCCTAGCCATAAATTAAGCTGAAGCCTAATGACCAAACATAATGGAAACATGACTAGGCAGTGCACACTGTTAGTAGAGTTATCTTTGGGGAAGATAAGTGAACTTTTTATTGACTTTGATATAAAAGCAGTTCTCATGTGTGGCTTCAGGTGGGAAAACACTGGGTGTGTAGTAGAGTGTTGCCAAGTCTTAACATTAAATTCCCTCAGTTTTGGGTGGTAGTCTTCTAAAACCTGCTTAAAGGTACGCTCAAGGCATAATGCCAGCATTTAAATTCACGAGGGTCCCCAGAACATTGTTGCATCAGCTATAGACTTCTTTTTTAAAAGCAACTCATATATTTTTTTAGTTTGCAAGCTAGAGCTTATAGAAGAGATCTATTTTATTTCCTCTGTCCACTTTTACTTATTTGGTAGTTCTCGCCAAACTTACCCACGTTACCTTTTACCGATAAATGCTTTCTTTGTCATATCCCAACATGTAGACCACTGCCTACCCTGTTTGAGTCCTTGTGTTCAGCTGCTGTTACATGTCAGCCCTCTGCTGGGCACTGGATTTGTTTGTTCTCAAGGAGCTCAGTCTGCTTCCCTTTAGATAAATCCTGTCACCTTTCACCTGCCAGACTATGAGCTTCTTCATGGTGACTGGGGACATTATTTTGCATATTGTCCTATTTTCAAAGCCTACCAGGGTACCTGGAACATAATATAGATGCTCAGTAAATACTGTTGAATGCATAAAGGGGATTCTTGCAGTCCTGTCCATCAATAGGTGTGGGAATGTTGGCTTTTAACACAAATTGTTACATGTCTTTATAAAGTCTCTTTCGTGCAACACACATAAGATCCATGCTGCTGCTGCTTAGTCCATTGTTCTTTGTAGGATCCTTTGCCGTTTGTGGAAGGTCCACTGCTGTTGGTAGCCCCAACTCTGACAGAGAGACTGACTTGTTATTCACCATCTGTTTCCTTTTCTTCATGGACATGCAGCAGTTAGGTATGACCATGTGATTAATTCTGGCCAGTGGAATAAAAGCAGAAGTGATAGGAGGAAAGGATAGCACATGGGAAATTTTAGGGGTCAGCTTTAGAAGTGTGTCACTCCCTCCTCTGTCAGCTGGATATTGATACCTAGAGTAACCAGGCATTGCAGATGGCAGTTTCTCTGCAACTGGAACCCTGAATGACTATGGAGCAGAGCTGCTGCTACTCCTGTCTCCTGTTCATTGGACTTCGTGTGAGCAAGAAAAGAAAACATCTAAAGTGTGAAACCACTAAGATCCCCAATGTAGACTTTTTCTTTTATTGCCTGCCCAATGGAGGCCTTTCCTTAGGAAGAATAGTCTCTTACTGATTTTTCACCAAGTTGATCTTTCAGAAGCTTTTTCTTTTTTTAATCCCAGAACTAATTGAAATGTATGCTTTGGTCTATTAATGAAAAAGGTTTGTCACAGCTGATTCTGTGTGCCAGTGCTAAAGAGATACCTATGTTTTGTTCAGTGAGCATAAATCAGTGGCAGAAGCAAAAAAAAAACAACACAAGCCCACTTCCCTAGTACTGTGTCAGTTCTCACTCCTCCTAGCCATTATAATGTGATTTCCCCAAGCCAAGCAGCACTTTACAAAGAGCAGCTGTCTCCTTAAGAAGAAAGGACATTTTTTCTGCTCATACATGCCATTTATTTCAGTAGAGCATTCTTGTGGGCCAAGACTGAACAATTTTGAAATGCATGTTGCAGAATCAGATACCAGTGTTGAGAGTTACAAGGTAAAGAGTTATTTGGGGCATTTAAAAATATAAATGGCATATCAGCTCTTTAGAAAGGGTGGAGAAGAAGTTATTAAGAATATCCATCTTTTTGGATTAAAGACTTAAACGTAAGACCTAACACCGTAAAAACCCTAGAAGAAAACCTAGGCAAAACCATTCAGGACATAGGTGTAGGCAAGGACTTCATGACCAAAACACCAAAAGCATTGGCAACAAAAGCCAAAATAGACAAATGGGACCTAATCAAACTCCACAGCTTCTGCACAGAAAAAGAAACAGTCATTTGAGTGAATGGATAACCAACAGAATGGGAGAAAATTTTTGCAATCTACCCATCTGGCAAAGGACTTATATCCAAAATCTACAAAGAACTAAAACAGATTTACAAGAAAAAAACAAACCCATTCAAAAGTGGGCAAAGGATATGAATAGTCACTTTTCAAAAGAAGACATGTATGAGGCCAACAAACATATGAAGAAATGTTCATCATCACTGGGCATTAGAGAAATGCAAATCAAAACTACATTGAGATACCATCTCAAGCCATTTAGAATGGCGATCATTAAAAAATCAGGAGACTTTTGATGCTGGAGAGGTTGTAGAGAAATAGCAACACTTTTACACTATTGGTGGGAGTGTAAATTAGTTCAACCATTGTGGAAGACAGTGTGGCGATTCCTCAAGGACCTAGAAGTAGAAATTGCATTTGACCCAGCAATCCCAATACTAGGTATATAGCCAAAGGATTATAAATCATTCTATTATATGGACACATGCACGCGAATGTTCATTGCAGCACTGTTTACAATACCAAAGACCTGGAACCAACCCAAATGCCCACTGATGATAGACTGGACAGGGAAAATGTGGCACATATACACCATGGAATACTATGCAGCCATAAAAAATGATGAGTTAATGTCCTTTGTAGGGACATGGATGAACCTGGAAACCATCATTCTCAGCAAACTGACGCAAGAACAGAAAATCAAGCACCACATGTTCTCACTCATAGATGGGTGTTGAACAATGAGAACACATGGACACAGGGAGGGGAGCATCACACACTGAGGTCTGTCAGGGGGACTAGGGGAGGGACAATGGAGGGTAGGGAGTTGGGGAGGAATAACTTGGGGAGAAATGCCAGATACAGGTGATGGGGATGGAGGCAGCAAACCACATTGTCATGTATGTACCTATGCAACAATCCTGCATGTTCTTTACATGTACCCAGAACCTAAAATGCAATAAAATATATATTTAAAAAAAAATTTAAACTAGCAAACTGTCTTCCAAAGGTTGAACAAGCAATGAATGAGAGTTCCTATTGTTCCACATCCTCACCAGCATTTGTTGTTATCCATGCTTTGCATGTTAGCCATTCTAATAGATGTTTAATGGTATCTCATTCTTGTCTCAACTTGCATTTTCCTGATGACATATGAAGTTCAGCAACTTTTTATATGCTTATTTGACATATCTTCTTTGGTAGGTGTCTGTTCAAATCTTATGACAATTTCCTCATTGACTTTTTTATTTTCTTATTGATGAGTTTAAATCATTCTTTGTATATTTTGAATACAAGTTCTTTATCAGTTATGTGTTGCCAATATTCTCCCTCAATCTGTGACTGGTCTTCCCATTCTCTTAAATGTGCTTGATTTTTTTTTAAGAAACCCTTATGACCAGGGTGTGTGTTAGATATCAGTACTACAATAATAGACAGGACACAGTTCCTGCCCTCATCAGATCTGCAATCAAGTTGAAAGACAGATATTAATAACTAAGCACTACATCACAAGGACCTAGTGCTCTAAAAATATGTATACAAAGTATTTTTGTAGTGGAAAACAAATGACCAATGGGACACTGGTAATTCTTCAGAGATAAGGTAAAATATAAAGTAAGATTTAAAGAGCAAGTCAGCATACCTTGAGTAGAGAAAGGAAAACAGCATTTCGGCAAGGAAGAGTATATGCTATGACATCAGAACATGAAAGAGAATGAGATGTTCATAGTTGTACAGTCTAGAAGGCTAGAATAACAATAACCCCTATCATGAAATATGTGGACAGCATTAAGACAGATCACAGACTTATTTTGTAAGTGACTTAGAGTCACTGACACATGTTATAGAAGAAAAGGGACATGGTTAGATTGTGGTAGCATGGAAAATAAGACAGTCAAAAATAAAGCAGCAGAGGAGCCATTTAGACATGGGACATAGTGAGGGGAGCACATTTTAAAAGTAACTAAGATAAGAAACTGACAATATTTGATAACCAATTGAACAAACATTTGAAGATGCTATCAAGGTTTTAAGCTTGAATGATTGATGGACGGTACTGCATCTAAGAAAGAGAGGAGATACTCCAGAGTTGAACTGAGATGATAAATTCCATTTTTCAAACACTGAAGTTGGCATGCCTCTGACACCCAGGTATATCCCAGCAAAATTTCTTTGCAGCGAGAAATTTGTCTAGAACTGTACCAGACAGCATCTCATCACAAAATATATAGTGTACAGAAAAAAAAAGATGTTTGACTAGATTTTAATTGAGAAATTAATGCAAAATTGTTAGCAACATTGAGGAAACCAACAAGAGCTGGTGAAGCACCCCATGTCTAGCAATCAGAAGTGAGCCTCTACCACACCCAGGCTTGAAGGAATAAGGCAAAGGAGCAGTTGCCAACCAAGTGAGAACTTCAGCTTATCTACAGACAGGAGCTATGGTCATCAGTACAGGAATACCACCAACAGCAACTCACTAGCTCAGAGAAAGGAAGCCAAGGAATGAATACACTCACCTCTCTCTCTTCCCATGTAATCCCTTGCCATTGGTTTTCATTTACTAAACACAATGTAAGCCAGAGGGCAAGGGAGCCGGCTGATATGTCCATAAACACAGGACTTCTAGGATCTGTAGCAGGGTGGAGAAGGAGGAAGGTAGACCTGGAGATTCAGAGATCCAGAGAATATTCTCCAAAGAGGATATTCCAGAATATCTTAGGTCAGAGGAAGATCTGATCTAGTGAGTTAGTTGGGGAGTTACCCTCATTTGAATTGTAATTCAAACAATGAAATAGAGATGAGGTCCATTTCACATATTACAAAACTTAGGTTTGCAAAGTCATTTACCTAAAGGATAACAGCTAATAAACAAAGACTCTGGTCTCTGGCTTCTAGTACACTCTTATTTTGCTTTTTAAACTAGTAATCATGATTAATAATAATATGTATTGACCATCAAACTCATTGATGCGGTCTTTCTTCTACTCTGGTCTTTATGGTTCAAATGAAGCCAAGCCTACATCCTAGCTTCGGAGATAAGTACATGTCCCAGGTGTGGCCAATTAAAATATTCCATTCTTTTAGACATGGTAATGGATTCAAGGATGGATATATGTACCACACGATGGTAATCAAAATAAATTGCTGAAAATGTTGGCAGAGAGGCTTTCTCCTGAAATTGCTAAAGTTGTAAGACATGAATCCAAAGTTGATGATAGCATTTTTCTACTATGACTGGGGAAAGTCTATCTGACATTAAAACCAATACACATATCAAAAAGACAGAGGAGACAGGTGTGGTGGATTGCTCTTGCAGTCACAGCTACTCAGGAGGCTGAGACAGGAGTATCACTTGAGCCCAGGGAGGTCAAGGTTGCAGTGAGCTGTGATTGTACCACTGCACTCCAGCCAAAGCGACAGAGCAAGACCCCATCTCTTAAAAAAAATAATAATAAGGAAAGAGAAAATTGGAAGAAGCAGTCTAGTCTCTACATTCAGTCACACATAAAGTCAGTAGAACCTCTAAACTTCTTAGTTATGAGAAGCCAAGAAAAGTCCTTTTCCCATTAATGTCCATTTGATTTTGTTTCTTTCACTTGCAAATGAAAGAATTCTAGCTAATGGATCTTTGTAGACTTTCATTAATATACAAAATAGATTTTAAAATTCTATTTGAACTCCACTATTAAAGATCATTTGTTAATCCAAGGATATGTAGGTTGCTATCCTTTAGGAGATTGTCATTAACTGGCAAGTCCTGTAGTAAGTCCCACAAGGTGTTAGCCTGAGTGAGCTATCCCTAACCTTCTGAACTTCTGCACTGTTTCATTTAGGCAGATTTAGAAAAAAAAGGAAGAAAACACCTTTATAAGAAATGTACACTTTAAAATACGTGAAGAAGTGTCTCCATTTTCTTTTCACAATTCTGTTTCATTTTGGCAAGTTATGACCAAGAACCTCTAAGCCTAAAAATCATAAAGAAAAAAAATGGGGTAATGAAAATAATGAATTACATAAATATTGATATTAACCATAGAATATTTTAAAACTTCGACAAACTAATGGCTCTCAATTTTCCATTTGGTTTTATGTTTATCAAAATGTAAAAGACAACGTCGTTGATATGTCATGTTGTTTGACTGATTTATACATAGAAGTAATTCATGATAGTCAACATTAAAATATTATGCCTGATACAGCAGCACTCATTACAGCAAAATGACTCTGGGTTACAGAAACGTCTTTTCAATTTACAGTGTAAGATTATTCCAACAATATAAAAATATAATTTAATTGAGTTGGGGTAGGATTATTTCCAACATATGTACGAGATGAATTTAAGATTGGGGGTAGGGGGTGTAAAACAAATGTTTCTTCAAAGATGTTTTCCTTCCAGTCTTAATGGTGACAACATTAAGCCTCCCCTCTGCAAATTGTGCCATCTGGTCACCACCAGAAGAGGCCCGTGACTACGCGGTTTCCATTGGTTCAAGGCAGAGCTGGCCTTCTCCCCTTCACACTGATTTTCTGGTTTGAGCACCCGTGCTCTGAGGTGTATAAACTGCTTTACTTCCCCTATTAAGACATTGACATAAGTATCCCTGTAGTAGTGAAGAAAGGCTTCAAAATGCAAATGAACCACCCTTGCAGTTTCACGTTCTTGTCATGTAGTTTCTTCCTTTCTTTCCTTTCTTCTGTTCTTTTTTCCTTTCCTTTTTTTTTTTTTTTTTAAATAAAGACTACAAACAGCAGGGGATATACAGACCTTGAAATCACTAGAAAATGAAATGTTTTCACAGCACTGAGATGCATTTGGTGCTAAGACAGAAATTTAGATCCTTCTATTCTTTTGTAAGGAAAGGGCTTTTGAATGAAATAGAAATAATTTCAGGGTGATGGGACATCCCCAGCCTTCATGTCATGCTGCTCTCTCATCATTTTTTAGGCTGCTTGGTGATAAAAGAAAAGGAAAAAAAGAGAAAATTTCCTTATCAGAGTTTCATCAACTGAGTGGATCAACAAGAGAAAATGATCAATTTTATATTCATTAAAGTAACTTTTCAAAGAGGAGAGATTTCAGAATTAGTGACACTGAGTGTATATTGCTAAATTTATTGTTGACCGTTACTTGGAACTTTTTGTTTGATTTTTCTTTGTCTTCTTCTTCTGTGATGTAGCTTCATTTTATATATATATGGTTGTGTCTTTCTTTGAAGTTCACTCTGACAATTTAGTTTGCTAATATTTCATTGTTTTGGGAAGTCACATTCAAAAGAAATTAAGAGATTTTTTTAATTCAAAAAAGCAATAAATCTTTCAACAAATAACATAAATTTTAATTAAAAAAATAAAAACACAGCTACATGCGTTATACATATATACATTTTATTCTTTAAAAATTTCTTTATTTGATCTTTCTCAGATGATATCAGTATTGGGTTTGTTGCAATTAAATAGTATAATATAAAAGGTAGAGTTAACAAAAATAATTTTTTGTATACTCTCAACCTTACCCCATCCATCTACCACTATCTCACCCCACTGAGTTAACCAGGGTTGACACCTTCTGATATGCCCTTTTATGCTGCCACGTTTATATATTCTCTATGGCCATATAGAGAGATTTGGAGGTAATGCTTTAAGAGAAAAATAATCATATCATAAGGGTTTTCTGCAAATTGTGTTAATCATTTTGAAAATACGTCATAGAAATTCATGTAAGATTTGTATGATGAATTTTTTAACTTTTTATTACAGAAAATTTCAAACATATACAAAAGTAGAAAGACTTGTATAATTAACCCCCATGTACCTATCAACCAGCTTAAACAAAAATCAACTAAAAGACAATACTTTTTTGCATCTTACCCTCCCTACTCATTATTTTGACACAAATTTAGACATCATGCCACCTCAGTCATAAATATGGGTGTAAAAAAACTAATTAATATAAATGATGAGTATTTTAGTACAACCATAATACTTTTTAACAATCTGAAAATTAATAGCCAGACAGTATTCAGATGTCCAGTTTTTTCATAAATTAAGTCTTATAGTGCTACAGAATTTCTCACAGTGTGGATTTTTTTGGTCAAGAATAACTCACTGATGGATTTTTGTATTTCTCCAGAATGCACACATCTGTTAGTCTCTTTTTTTTGGTGATATTAGCAGCCATTGATGATCATTGCTTAGTTCTATTAATTCATTAGTGGTCGCAAAATTGTAATGGTCTAATGGTACAACTTCTTCTTGATTTATTACCTGGAATACTTTTATAAAAAGAAAAGGCCTTTTATCAACAGCTTTCTTACTCTGAGGAGGAGCTTGTACAGGAAAGAGAGAACAAATGCTTAAATATTTCCCTTTGCTTACCTCTTTTCAAAATAATGAATAAGATTCCTTATATCCTCCAAAGATGTCCAAGGATTTCTAAGTATAAATACAAATTTATGGACATAAACATATTTGTAAGATATATAAGCATATGTCTCCATCCACTGTTTATGATCCTTTATGATGTTTAAATGGTCATATATTTTGCCACAGACTGTTTGAGTCCATTTTTCATAGCATCTGATGGCTATTTTATCATCTTACAACAAGTTATGCCAGCTTTGGAATTTGACAAAATGCAGCATTCTTCCATGATTAAGAAGAAAAAAACCCCCAACAAATTAGGTATAAAAAGAATGCACTTCAACATAATGAAGAACATATATGATGAGCCCATAGCTAATATTACACTCAATGATGAAAAGTGGAAAGTTTTTTCCTCAAGAATAGGAACAAGATGAGAATTGTCACACTCACCACTTCTATTGAATATAGTATTGGAAATCCTATTCAGAGCAATTAGGCAAAAAAAGAAAGAAGAGAGAGAGAGCATAAAAATTAGAAAGAAGTAAAATTATCTCTGCTTGCAGTTGTTATGGTCTTATATTTAGAAAATCCTAAAGACTCCACACACCCAAAAAAAACTGTCAAAACTAATAAACAAATTTAATAAAGTTGTAGAATGAGCTTTATTTGTATTGGTTAACAAAATCAATACACAAATCAGTTGTATTTCTATACACTAACAAAAAACTATCTGAAAAAATCAATTAAGTAAACAAACAGAAAACCAAACACCACATGTTCTCACTCATAAGTAAGAGTTGAACAATGAGAACACATGGACACAGGGAAGGGAACATCACACATATCACACAATGGGGCCTGTCGGGAGTTGGGGGGTAAAGGGAGGGAAAGCATTAGGACAAATACCTAATGCATGCAGGGCTTAAAACCTAGATGATGAGTTGATAGACACAGCAAACCACCACAGAACATGTATACCTATATAACAAACCTGCACATTCCACACATGTATACCAGAGCTTAAAGGAAAAAAAAAAGTTTATAGGATTGAAATTCAGAGAAATAAGAAGGGGAGCAGTCATGGGACCCATCACAGCAGGGTGGGAATCTTTAGATGATTATTAGGAAATGGAATGAAATAAATGGAAATTTATTATGTAAAACAAAGGCCTTAATACCCTATCAAAGGTTGAGTGGACCAAAAAGAGCCCCTTCTGGTCCCCCAATATTAGAGAGACCCAAGCCAACTTCCTATATTTACCCCAGATTGGAGAAATATTTTTTTAAAAAAAATCAGAAGGCAAAGATTACAAGGATAAAAAAAAAAAGATAGGGTGGGTGCGGTGGCTCACATCTGTAGTCCCAGCACTTTGGGAAGCCGAGGTGGGTGGATCACAAGGTCAGGAGTTAAGAGACCAGCCTGGCCAACATAGTGAAATCTGTATTTTGTATTTTTAGTATTCTCTGCTAAAAATACAAAAATTGGCCAGGCATGGTGGTGCACACCTGTAATCCAGCTACTTGGGAGGCTGAGGCAGAAGAATTGTTTGGACCCAGGAGGAGGAGGTTGTGGTGAACCAAGATCACATCACTGCACTCCAGCCTGGGCAACAGAATGAGACTCCATCAAAAAATAAAATAAAATAAAAAAGAATAAAATACTTAGGAATAAATTAATCAAGGAAGTGAGGAATCTGTACACTGAAAACTACAAAACATCAAGAAAAGAAATTTTAAAAGACCAAAAAAATTGAAATGATATGCCATGTTCATAAATTGAAGGAATCAATATTGTTAAAATAGTCATACTCCCTTAAGAGATCTACACATTTAATGAAATCTCTATCAGAATTCCAATGTTATTTTTTACAGAATCAGAGAAAAAAACTCCTAAAATTCATGTCAACCACAGAACACCCCAAATAGCCAAATAGCCAAAGCAACCTTGAACAAAATGAACAAAGCTGAAGACATTACACTTATTGACTTCAAATTATATTACAAGGCTATAGTAATAAAAACAGCATGGTATTGGCATTAAAAACTGACACATAGACCAATGGTACAGAATTGAGAGCCTAAAAATAAACCCATACATATACAGTAAACTAATGTTTGACAAGAATGCCCAGAATACAAAATGAGGAAAATATAGCCTCTTCAATAAATATTGGGAAAACTAGATATCTGCATGCAAAATAATAAAACCAGTCCCTTATATTATGCCATACACAAAAAATCAACTCAAAATTGATTAAAGACTTCAATGTAAGATGTGAAAAAAATAAAACTTCTATAAGAAAAAACAAGGGAAAAGTTCCTTGAGTCATCTTAGCAATGAATTTTTGGATAAGGCACCAAAAGCACAAGCTAGAAATGCAGAATAAACAAGTGGGGTCACATCAAACCAGAGCGCTTCTGAATAGCAAAGGAAACAACCAACAAAATGAAGAGACTGCAGACTGGGCAACATGGCAAAACCCTGTCTCTACTAAAAATACATAAAATTAGCCAGGCATGGTGCATGCCTGTAGTCAGGTGAGTGCCTGTAGTCTCAGCTACTTGGGAGGCTGAGGTGGGAGAATTACCTGAACCTGGTGTATTAGTTCATTTTCACACTCCTATCAAGTAATACCCAAGACTGAGTAATTTATAAAGTAAAGAGGTTTAGTTGACTCACATTTCCACATGGCAGGCGGCCTCAGAAAACTTACAATCATGGCAGAAAGTGAAGGGAAAGTAAGCACCTTCTTCAAAAGGCAACAAAAGGATAGAAAAAGTGCATGAATGAGAAAGACCCCCACACTTATCAATCAACCAGACATCAGGAGAACTCACTCAATATCATGCATAGAGCATGGAAGAAACCATCCCCCTGATTCGATCATCTCCCACCAGTTTCCTCCCTTGACATGTTGGGATTATGGGGATTATAATTCGAGATGAGAGCTGGATGGGGACACAGAGCCAAATCTTATCACCCAGGAAGTCAAGAGTGCAGTGAGCTGTGATCACAGCACTCTACTCCAGCCTGGACAACAATAGTGAGACCCTGTCTTTAAAAATAAAGAAAAAAAGAAAAGAAAAGATAAAACAACAGAATGGAAGAAATTATTTGCAAACGATACATCTGATAAGGGGTTAATATTCAAAATGTATAGACCTCAAACAACTCAACAATAAGAAAACAGATAACCTGATTAAAAAATGGCAAAGGACCTAAAAAGACATTTCTTAAAAGGAGACATACAAATGAGCAACAGGTATATGAAAAGGTACTCAGTATCACTAATCATCGGGAAAATGCAAACCTACTAAACCATAATGATATATCATCTCACACCTATGAAGATGACTATCATTGACCAGACAAAAGATAATAACTTTAACGACGATATGGAAGAAAGGAAACCCTGATACACTGCTAGTGGAAATGTAAATTGGTACAGCCATTAGGAAAAAAACATTAAAGAGGTTTCTCAAAATATTAAAAACAGAACTACCATATGATCCAGCAACCCCACTTCTGGGTATTTACCCAGAAGAACTTAAATCAGGATCTTGAAGAGAAACCTGCATGCCTGTGTGTTTTGCAGCATAGACAGGATATGCAAACAGCCTAAATTTCCACTGATGGACAAATGGATAAAGAAAATGTGGTATATACATACGATGGAATATTATTCAGCTTATTAAAAAGAAGGACATTGGACCGGCGCAGTGGCTCACACCTGTTATCCTAGCACTTTGGGAGGCTGAGGCAGGTGAATCACCTGAGATCAAGAGTTTGAGACCAGCCTGGCCAACAGGGTGAAACCCTGTCTCTATTAAAGCTATTTAAAAAAAAATTAGCTGGACATGGTGCACTCCTGTAATCCCAGCTACTTGAGAGGCTGAGGCAGGAGAATCAATTGCACCCGGGAGGCAGAGTTTGCAGTGAGCCAAGATTGCACCATTGCACTCCAGCCTGGGCAACAAGAGCGAAACTCTGTCTCAAGAAAAGAAAAAAAAAAAATGAAAGGAGAGGAGAGGAGAGAAGAGAAGAGGGGGAAATCTTGCCATTTGCAACAGCATGGATGGACTTGGAGGACGTTATGCTAACTGAAATATAAAGACAGATGCTATATGTATGATCACATTTACATGTGGATCAAAATAGTCAAATTTGTAGAAGCAGAGAGTAAAATGGTGGTTACCAGGGACTGAGATGAGGGGAAACGGGAGATGGTGGTCAAAGGGCACAAATTTCTATTTATGCTAGATAAGTTCTTGTACGTTGTTTATAGCTGACAATACTGAATTGTACAATTAAAGTTTGTTAAGGGTATACCTTACGTTAAGTGTTCTCATCAAAGAAGAAAGCAATAACAATAACAAAGGTGGCAAGGGGAAACTTTGGGAGGCAATTAATACGTTTATGGCCAGCAGTCACGGTGGCTCACGCCTGTAATCCTAGCACTTTGGGAGACTAAGATGGGTGGATCACTTGAGGTCAGGAGGTCGAGACCAGCCTGGCCACCATGGTGAAACCCTGTCTCTACTAAAAAGACAAAAATTAGCCAGGTGTAGTGGTGGGTGCCTATAATCCCAGCTACTCGGGAGGTTGAGTCAAGAGAATCACTTGAGTCTGGGAGATGGAGGTTGCAGTGAGCCAAAATCACACCATTTTACTCCAGCCAGGGTGAAAGAGCAAAGCTCCATCTTAAAAAACAAAAACAATATGTTTATAACCTTGATAGTGATGATGGTTTCATGGGTGTATACTTATCCTCAAACTCATCAAGCTGTATACATTAAATGTGTACACTTTTTCACATATAACCGTACATCAATACAGTGATATGTATAACATAAGTTAATAAGTGTAGAATGTTTAAAAGAATATATGGTGCATAATAAGCATTAAGTAAATGTAAACTAGTATTATTAATTTCAATGTGTTTTTCACATATTTTTACTATTGTGCTTTTTCTTTCCACATTAGAATTCTTAACTTTGCAAGTTTATATTTTTATTATATCCACCTCAATTATTTCTTAAACTTAAATCCATACATATTTGTGCAGACTTTTGTCATAGAATTGCATTAAATGTCTTATGGACTATGTAACAATTATATCATGAAAAAAATGGTGAGTTGAACACCTGTATCTACTCTGATCCCTCCTGAAACTTCACTGAAATAAGAATAAAAGGATTTTCTTTAATGCACAACAAAACCATAAAGAACAGGAAAGAAAGCAAGAAAAACAAAATTTTAGAAGCTGGAAAGCAGAGAGATGAGTGAGCAGCAAAGGATTTATCAGAGAGAAATACAGTTTACACCAGAAAATTCCCCCAAGGCTCAGACACTGGTGACACTGGGGACTTCTGGAAGTCAGATGGATGGGGCGGCCATGACATAAGGAAAGACCGTTAAAACCCCAGGGAGTTCATCCCCTAATCCACTCTTCCACACTGTGCCACCACCTCAGCCCACTTTGACAGGAGGCTGGAGCTGTGGCCTCTTCAGGGGCCACTGAGACCAAGGAACTAGGGGATTGCAGGCTCAGATGGGCAGGGGATGAGGCCTTCCATCCTCTTACCTCCTCAGCTCCCAAAACACAGCAGGAGACAGTAAGTCATCTCCTGGATTTCGACTAGCGTGGAAGTGAAGACTTGGAAATACTCACTTGGAAGCCACCCACCCAAGGAAATGGCCCTGCCAGGTCACGAAGAGTAAGCACCATGTCTGACATACCCCAAGACCCAGAGCTTCTGTCACCCCACCCTTCCATACAAAACAGCATGGAGGATCATCAGGCATCTGAGGAACGCTGTTAACCTGATAGATAAGACAAGACCCAAAGTAACAAGAGAATGACTCCATGGAAGCAGACACAATGTAGGGGAAGAAATGTTATTAAAAAGCAGAAACTGTCAATGATATCCTCAAGGAAATTAGAGAAAACATTGCAGCCAAGGAAAGAGAATGGAATGCTCTTTAAAAAAGGGATTCTGAAAACAAAAAGCACAGGTCTTAAGCTCTTGGAAATTAAAACTGCAGAAATTATACATATTCCATAGAAGAGAAGGAAGATAGGTCTCACAGAAAGTAAAGCAAAAATGAAGGACATGGAAAATAAGCATAAAAATACAAGAAACAGAAGACTAGTCTGAGAGGTCCCAAAAGGATAGCCAAGAAACAGGGAGGAGGAAACAAACATATTCTAACATTCAAAAACATACTCAAGAGAATTTCAGAAAATTGAAGCACATGATTTCAAAGTACAGACCCTGCTAAATGCCCCACACAGTGAATGAAATAGATATTACAAAATTTCAGATGACTGAGAAAAAAGAAAATCCTCAGATTTCTGCCGATCACTGAGTAATAAGAACTTTTTGAGAGAAAAACAGATCACATGTAATGAACCATAAACCTGAATGACTTCAGGCTTCCTAACAGCTACACTTGAGGCAGGATTACAGTAAAGCAATTCCTTCAAACTTCAGATGGGAACATGTTTCATATCTAGAATTTCACCCCCAGTACAACTACAGGTCAAGTCAGAAGGCCAAGGCAGACATGTCCAGACAAACAACATCAAAATTTTCCCTTGCTTACACCCTTTCTATGAAAACTACTGAAGGATACATACCACAAAAATGAGGGACTAACACAGGAAAAAGGAAGAATAAAATACAAGAAACAGGGGATGGCACACTGAAGAGATGAGGAAAGAACAATGAAGAAGGAAGACCCAGGATGGCAGCAGTGACCTGGCACACAAGCCAAGCAGGCCAGATGGGCCCAGCTCTGAGGTCTGTGATGGGCATTTTTTCAAGAAGATGCAAATGGGAGAAGAGCTGATCCATCTGAAGGTCTTCAGACTGTGGTTCTTGCCTCTTGCTGTTCCTTGTGCCACTGACTCCTCTAGATGTTCAGGTTACTAATTTCCCCGTAGCATGAAATTTAGACTGGCCTTGAAGCTAAATTATTGATAAGGACAAAAACAAGGCAATTGTTTTCTTCAGAGAAAACAAAACATACAGATTGGGAAAAGGAAGAATTACTTAATACAATGGCTTAGCTTTGAATAGCATTTACAACTGTCATGTTATAATAATATAAACACTGAATGCTGATGCAATCAAAATCATAGGACAATGTTGCCAGGATGAAGACGAAAAAGTGCACCTGTGTTGTGACAGTAGGAGGAAATAGAATCCAGTCTCTCACATCTGTAGAGGGAGGCGTAATACCTCAGCTCAAAGTCAGAAACAAGGAAATCATGGAATTTAGAGATATGGAGGCAAATTTAAAAACAGCTACAGGAATTGAAAGTGTTTCCTGCCAAGAAGAGAAATCAGGCAGGGCAGGGCAGACAGGACTGGTATGTTTCATAACATAACTTGTAGAACTATCTGGCTCTTTATGTGTACACATAATTGCAATAAAAGTAAAGGAAAATTGAAATCACTTTTATGAAAATAGAATTACTAAACTACATTTTACAATTCCATTTCCCAAATGAGATGAAGGGTATTTCTTCAAAGCTTATTTCCATCAAATTCTTTCATCATTTGATGGAGCCTATCCTGTCTTCAATAAAGCAAAATTAGCATTAGCACAATTCATTCATTTATTTATTCAATCAATAAATAGATATCAAGGCATCCTTGCCTTAAAAAAGCTCACCATACCTCAGAGGGAACATTAAATTACATTAAATTGCAATTAAATTAAAAATTAAATCCCCCAGCTGTCTGAGGAAAAGAATAGCAAAGGTATCATGAGAGTACAGGACAGGGATAATTTGCCTGAAAATATCTCAGAAAGTTCCACAAAGGATTTTAAAGACCTGAAAGAGGAGACTATGTAGATTTTTATTTTATTTTGTAGATTCTCAAGGTAATTTGGTAAAATGAGGTTAAGGAGTATATCTTTGTGCAGATCACTCTACCGAAGGCTATAGGAAACATGAAGACGAATGAGGATAAGGTTTTTACTGCTGGCCCAAAATATAAGATAGTAAAATAAGCACTGACATAAAAGTTCGGAGAGCTTCAGGAGAGTAGACACAGAGAGTTGTTCCAGAGAAGGAATCTGGAGTTTTGAGAAAGTGCAGTTTGAGAGGTGGGACCTAAGTATCTGTTTATTAAATTCCAGAAGCAGCATACTTGATTTATCTGTTCACTCATAATTCTTTCCTTCATTCAACTGCCGTGTATTAAGTACCTACTCTGTACCAGACACTGGGCTGGGGCTCGGTATACAAGGTGTATACTTGAACACAGGCAAAGGAAGACATCACAGAGCAAGTCCAAAGAAAGGAGACGAGCTCGCTGGGTCGGTGAACAGGAGGGAGTAGAAGGGAGAACAGGAAGGAAGGAGAGGAGAGAGGTGGCAAGAAAAGATGAGTCATAAAAATCAAAGAAGGAAGTGTGACTACCCTTCATGTTTTATTTTTCCCAACTACCTCTAACCCCTAAATTATTGCCTGCTTTTAGGAAATTTTAAAGCACTTGGAAAAAAATTCTTAAAATAACAAACAAGCAGCCAACCAATGTTTTATTTAAACCTGTGAAATGCTATGCAATTACTGAGGAGTGATTTACTTCCGAACAAGAATCCCATTCTCTCTCCCTCTTTCTCTTCCTCTTTCTTTCTCTCCTACATTCTTTTTTTCTCTCTTTCACTCTTTCTTTCTTTCCTCTCTGTTTTTCTTTCTTTCAAAAAAAAAAATTAAAATTAAAATTAAAAAAAAAGTTCTTAAAATAAACCTATGCAGAAGTTCAGTGGCTCCTCTGTGTTCCTTGGGTGGAATATTCTGACAGCCTGAATGGTGCTAAATAGATTGCCCCATTGAGAAGAAACCCTTCCCAGGTCCCAAGCCTGTGGGTCCTTATGTGATATCCCACCACTCCCCTGCCCATCCCTTCACTCTCTAAGAACAGAAATGGAGCAGCTCAGTGTTTTGGGGGTTCATCCGTGTTGTAGCGTGTGTCAGTTTACTTCATTCTTTTAGTTTCTTTTTAAGCTGTTTTGTTGAGATATAACTCATGTTCCATACAATTCAACCATTTAAAGTGAAAAGGTTTCAAGTAGATTCACAAAGTTGTACAACCACGACCACAATCAATTGTAGAACATTTTTATTGCCCCAAAAGAAACCTTATACCCATTGGCAGTAGTACTGTATTCTTTTTGTGGCTGAGTACTATTCCCTTGCATTGATAGATCATATTCGGTCTATCCATCCATTTATTGATGAACATCTGAGTTGCTTCAACCTTTTGGCTATTGTAAATAGTGCTCCTATGGACATTTGTTTACAAGTTTCCCTGGAGACAGCAAGCCGATTGGCAGTTACCAGGGACTTGAGAAATGGCCAGGGGATGTGATTTACTAAGTCCAGGGCTTCCTTTTGAGGTGATGACAAATTTTCTGAAATTTGATATTGGGATTGTACAGCATCATGAATCTACTTAATGCCACTGAATTGTGTACTTCAAAATAGTTAAAATACTAAATGTCATGTTTTGTGTATTTGCCATAATAATGCTTGCTTTTTCTTCTGTCGGAAGTCTCACTTCCTTTGCTCCCACTGTCTCTCACTTGCCCAGGCAGCTTCCTCTCCTCTGCCTTTAGTAAAGGCTGCACTCTCAGCAGCACTTGGGTGTCACTTGAAACTGTAGGAAAAAGGTACCCAAAAAAGCTTCTTCTAACAGGAGAGTTTACCTGGGTGACATATTCTGTCACCCAATGGTGACAGAATCCCCATGGACAATCCAGTCATTCCCATCTCCATGTCTGAACTTCTTCCTTCACTTTAACTGCTGAAATATTTCACAGTTTCTATTAAAATTGTTTCTTGAATATAAATAGCTGCAATCTCATTCCAATTCATTCCATGATTCCAGTCTCCTTACATACACACATGCATGCGTGCGTGCGCACGCGTGCGCACACACACACACGCACCCTGCGCTTGGAGCCCTGCCTGCTCTCCTTTCTCTTACTCTGGGAAGAGAATATTATCTCCAGGGCTCTGTGGGCTACAAGGCCCACATATCTCTTCCTTGAGATGAACAAAGAGGTAGAGACCCGAGTGGTGATTCCTAAGGATGAGAGATTTCTCACATGTGGCCAGCAGAGGTGGAAGGAAGAGGTCCAAGTTTCCCTAGTTATCAGGAGCTGACAGTACCTCAGAGCTGGCATGGGCTTGAGACTCCTCGCCACCCCACCTCCATCTCCAGTTTTCTTGAGAAGAGTGACAGTAAAGGTAATCTGTTCACTCCCTGTTTCTCAGTGTTTGCCTTTATCTGCTGACTGGGCGAGACTTCTTAATTTCTGAGGAAGTTTTGTGGTTGTTTTTCTTAGTCACAGCAGGCAAGGACTGTGCCTAATAATTAGAACAAGCTAGTGATAAGAGTTGCAGAAGAGTCTTAGGAACTGAACATTAATGAGTAGATAGATTACTCAACTGCCTGCTACACCCATGTATGTAAAATGATGTTAATGTGATTTTAAAATCTATGGTAGGTTTCCAAACAAAAATAAATTCTGGGCAGGCATGGTGGCTCAAGCCTGTAATCTCAACACTTTGGGAGGCCAAGGTGGGAGGATTCTTTGAGTACAGGAGTTTAAGACCAGCCTGGGGAACACAGTAAAACCCCATCGCTACAAAAAAATAATAATAATAATTTAAAAATTAGCCAGACATGGTGTCACTTGCCTATAATCCCAGCTACTCAGGAGGCTGAGGTGGGAGGATTGCTTAAGCTTGGGAGATCAAGGCTGCAGTGAGCCATGATTGTGCCACTGCACTCTAGCTTGGGTAACAAAGCAAAACCTTGTCTCAAAAAAAAAAAAATCTAAAACATAAATCTGAGGTGATTGCAGTTGATGTTTGTGTGTCTTCAAGAGAGAGAAAAGATGACTGTTTCATTATAAATTTATAGATTACTTGGGTTGGTTTTATTAGTAGAAAATTTTGTCTTTAGAAATAGACAATAAGGTATTTTGAAATTTTAAATTTGGTGAGGACTGGGCATGGTGATTCACACCTATAATCCCAGCACTTTGGGGGCCAAGGTGAGCAGATTGCTTGAGGTCAGGAGTTCGAGACCAGCCTGGTCAACAGGTGAAAATCCATCTCTACTAAAAATACAAAAATTCACCAGACGTGGTGTCACTTGTCTGTAATCCCAGCCACGCAGGAGGCTGAGGTAGGAGGATAGCTTGAGCCTGAGAGACAGAAGTTGCAGTGAGCCGAGATTATACCACTGCAAACCAGCCTGGGCAACAGAGCAAGATAACTAACTAACTCAATAATAAATAAATAAATAAATAAATAAATAAATAAATAAATAAATTTAGTGAGGAGCAAATGTAAGTGATTAGAATCCTCAAAGCTGATTTGTTTTCATTTATCTCTAGGGAAAATCTGAGAACACATGATCTGAATTTGCTTGGCTATTCACCTTAATTTTTACTACGAAAGTTTTGATTTGCCTCGTATCCTCTTACAAAATTCAGATACTCTCTTTGCTTTGTCTTTATTTCCTAAGAAATTATTTCTTTTGTTCTTAATAGAAGACTCCAAAGATACATCTCCTGACTCAATGTTGACTTGAAGACCCTTTCAGGCAAGCTTGTTTTGTATCACAGGAGGTTCTTTAGATTCTCAACTAGAAGCCAAATGAGTCACCGTTTTGTCTTCTGCATCTTTCAAAAATAATTTGTTTTTGAAATAATAGCTTTATTGTGCTATAATCCACATATTGTACAATTCATCTTTTTAAAATGTACAATTTAAAGGTATTTAGTATATTCACAGAGTTGTACAACTGTCATCACAATCAATTTTGGAACATTTAATCACCCTCAAAAGAAATCTCATATCCATTCACAGTAACTTTCCACCTCCCTCTCCCCACTTCCTGACAACCACTAATCTAGCTTCTGTCTCCATGGATTTGTCTATTTTGGATATTTTTCATAAACAGAATCACAATATTTGTTCTTTTGTGTTTGTCTAATTTCACTTTTCACAATGTTTTCAAGGTTCATCCATGTTGTAGCATATATAATTACTTCATTCCCTTTTATGGATAATGAATATTGCATTGTATGGATATACCACATTTTATTTATTCATTCATCAGTTGATGGACATGGTTATTACTCAAAGTGCTACTATGAACATATGTGTACAAGTCCTTGTGTGGACGTATGTTTTCATTTCTCTTGTGTTCACTTACACATTTTAACTTAATAAAGACTAGACTTGAATCTGAAATGACTTGGGTGGGTGTCTCTGTGCCTGGAAAGGAAGGGGAGAGGGAATCAAAGGAAAGCGTTAACAGTAAGGAGAAGGGACTTACTTCACTAATATCCCAATTTGCAAATCCCTCTAATACCATCTGATATCCTAACATCATAGAATCACAATTTTATATGTGAGCAACTACCAGAAAAGGTAAATAACTTGCTCAACAATTTGTTGGAAACCTACTGGGCCAAGGGCCAATGGTTCCTATTTCTTAGTAAACTTCCTTTTCCACCACCTGCATTGCATTAGTACACACTGATATCCAGGTGGTGTCTAATTAGAAAAATTTAAGTTGCCAAGGATCCTATTTAAAAAAAAAAAGTTGAGAATTGGCTAGGATTTTCTCATTTCACCAGGAACAGAAATATCTCTGTTAATCAAACCTAACTCTTATGGAGGTCTTAGTATACACCATGTACTAAGCAGAGTGTTTTGCCTAAGCTTATATTTAATTTTGAAAAGAACCCCATTTTACAAATGACGGAATCATATTAAAAAAAAAAAAGAAGAAGTCACACAGCTTTAATACATGATGAAGCAAGCTGAAGCCAGAAGCATCAGACTCATGAGATTTGGTTATGAAGTATTTGCTATGCTGATAGAAACAGATAAACATACTCTGTCTCCTTTCTTTGTTCTCTCACTCCCACTGCTGTTTTAATAGGTTGAGTTTTTGTTTGCTTGTTTGTTTTTGTTTTTGTTTGAGACAGAGTCTCACTCTGTCACCTGGGCTGAAGTACAGTGGCTCCATCTCATCTCACTGCAAAGCTTCGCCTCCTGGGTTCAAGCGATTCTCCTGCCTCAGCCTCCTGAGTAGCTGAAATTACAGGCACCCACCACTACGCCCAGCTAATTTTTTGTACTTTTAGTAGAGACAGGGTTTTACCAGGTTGGCCAGGCTGGTCTCAAACTCCTGATGTCATGATTTGCCTGCCTCGGCCTCCCAAAGTGCTGGGATTACAGGCGTGAGCCACCGTGCCCAGCTGGTAGGTTATGAGTTTTAAACAACCTAAAAATGGGACATTTGTAAACTGGGAATGTTTATAAATTTACAATTGTGCTAAGCAAAAATATGAAATCATTCCACGTCTAAATAAAATAATATATATCCTCCAAAATTGTCAACAAAAGTGATATGTTCTTCATCTCAATCCAGGATGACAAATAATTTTTGAACTCATATGCAAACTTCAGTCAACTGTTAGTGGCTCCTGGAGTACTGTGTTGAAAATGATTCTAGAGCCTTGATCTAAATGATTCTCCTGAATGTTTCTAAAAATTATCACATCAAGGCCACACACTGCCTGGCTGTCTGCTCCCACCGACCCACAACCCACCACCCCACAGATTGGCTCAGCTCTCCCCTGTGCCATGTCTGGTTCCGCCAGTGTTGCTGCTATGAAGAAAGTGCATCGACAGCTCTGACTGGAGGTTGGGCTCAACTGTATCAAAGTACCAAGGCACCTTCAAACTTGAAGCAATTCTGTCTGCAGAATGCTCCACGTGACTCCCCGCTGACTGGAGTATCTTCAAGTACAAATCCCTGCAGACTCCAGAAAGTCTGTTCCCTTTTGTGGTCAAATAAACCTTTCAAAGGTTTCCCAAACCACCTCTCATGAACCACTGAATATTCAAAAGAGAGCTAGAAATTCAAAGCCTAGACAAAAGCTTACCCCTATAACATATGTGCAATAATATACACACTTCTACCCTTTTAGTCTTTCACATCAACCTCTCTGAATTTTCATGAACTTCTATTTCACAAGGGTAATTATTTTACATACACTGGCAGCAGCATACAACAAAACATGTAGTATAAAAACAATTCTCACATTAAAGTGAGGGCAGCAGAATTTGGTTATGTGCATGTGCCTTTTTAATGTCATTTTTTTCATAGATATGACCACTTGCTTTTTTCACTTTAAAAAATAAGATTCTGAGATCGTGCATGGTGTGTCTCACACATGTAATCCCAGCATTTTGGAAGACTGAGATTGAGGGATTGCTTGAGCTCAGGAGTTCAAGACCAGCCTGGGCAACATAGCAAAACTGCATCTCTACTAAAAAATATATAAATAAATAAAAATTTTTAAAAGCTGGGTGTAGGGCCTGGGGCAGTGGCTCACGCCTGTAATGCCAGCACTTTGGGAGGTCAAGGCGGGCAGATCACAACGTCAAGAGATCAAGACCATCCTGGCTAACATGGTGAAACCCCGTCTCTACTAAAAATACAAAAATTAGCTGGGTGTGGTGGCAGGCACCTATTGTACAAGCTACTTAGGAGGCTGAGGCAGGAAAATCACTTGAACCCGGGAGACAGAGGTTCCAGTAAGCCGAGATCACGCCACCACTGCACTCCAGCCTGGGGACAGAGCAAGACTCTATTTAAAAAAAAAAAAAAAAAGCTGAGAGTGGTGGTGCATGCCTAGTCCCAGCTACTTGGGAGAATAAAGCAGGAGAATTCATTGAGCCTGAGAGACTGGGGCTACAGTGAGCTATGATCATGTCACTGCACAATAATATTATTAAAAAATAAGATACTGGGCTAAGCATAGTGACCTGTAACCTCTGGAGTACCAGCTACTCTGGAGGCTGAGGCGGGGAGATCGCTTGAGCCCAGTCTGGGCAACATAGTGAGACAGCATCTCTAAAAAAAACAAATAGTAACAATAAGATTGTACTGATGCCTCATTTGGGACATATTATAGTTAAATAAGGAGAAGCAACAGAAAATCAAGGGTTGAAAATGCCCGCACTTTAATGTGAGAAATGTTTTATTAGGTAAGAATGACTTAAATAGTTGCGTAACTTCAATTGTGATAAGAGTAACTAATGTAGAGGAAAATGTGGGGGCATAGCTTGGTGACTAAAGGAGCTCGTGAACTGGTACAGTAAGCATATTTTCCAAATTGGAAAGTATGACCTCATCGTGATTTTTTTAAATGTATAACTAAATGTATTGTTAGAAGGTATTTTGCAAAGATATTAAAATTAAATAGCATTTGAGGATGTTTCAAATAAATCACCTTCACTGATAAAATATATAACTACAGTATATTTGCTGACAATTCTGGAAAATGCAGTGCTGTTGATTTAAATAACAGAAAAAGAATTTGGAATTGCTGCTCTCTGATTTCTCCAAAGAAAACTTTTTACACCTTGCCAGACCCATCGCCCTCCCTCACCTCCTTCTGCTTCTGGCTAAAATCCGCTGATAGAAGGAGAACTTTTCTAGCCAGCTCGAAACACACATTTCTCTACAGATTGAGCTAATGTTTTTAAGAGCAGACTGCCAGTCATGTTCTGAGAGTTCAATTTCTAGAGGTACAAGGAAGCCACTTCCTATATTAGCTGTAATTTTAGGGTCATTCACATGGAGATTTTGGGCTCTCACCCTTTTGCTTGCCTGAAATCTGCCCTTCTAATCATTTGCGTACTCTCTATGGGCGGCTTAGTTTCAGCTTGAGCATTCTCTGGTGAGTAGGCAACTGCTATTTTCATGAGGGGTCTAAAAATTCTTCAGTGGAGTATGAATTCCTCCAAATTCCAGGTTCATTGTCCTTGATTACGACCTTTAGCCCCAGTTGAAGACATTTCCCGCATTTAGCTTCTGCATTTAGCTTCAGGGCACTCTGCCAAACCCAGCTACTTGGAGTCTCAGCTATTTGGGAGACTAAGTAGTCCCAGCTACTTAGGAGACTAAGGCAGGAGAATCCCTTGAGCCTGAGAGATTGGGGCTACAGTGAGCTATGATCGTGCCACTGCACAATAATATTATTAAAAAACAAGATACTGACTACAAAGACTTTTTGACTTGGGCATCCCTAGTCAGCCCTATCCCTGGATGAGTGCTTTTCTCTTTTCCCTGCAATAAACATAGAAATGGGAGCCAGTATATTAGCTCAGTTAAATTTCAAGGTAAACCTACTATGCTTGCTTTATTGTCCATCAATAATCCTTTCATTTTGTCATGTATTCTTGCCTTTTCCTACCCTGTTAGATATTTGTACTTAAAGGTTAAATCAAACTTCTCCACTCCTCATTTTTTCCCTTCTATTCTTTGATCCTACATTGAAATCATAATGCTGGACTTGTGACGTCACTCTCAATTGTTTCCAGATGGTTTCTCAGACTGATCAAAAAGAAGGTAAAACCAATATATGTTAGTTAAAAAGTAGACCTTCAAACAGGGAGATGGTTCAGAAAAAAAAAGTATAATAATAATGTTGAGAACACAAAACAACTATAGGTAAAGTAAATTGCCTTTTCTCTCTGTCTTAAAATAAAGTCTTTGATCAATTGTGCCAATGTATGAAAATTTGAACTCTAAAGAGACCAGGCAGCTTTCTAAACCCAAACATCAAAAGCTTTGCTTCCATTAGAAAAATTTAAACCCATGATACTTTGAATGGATTTGAAATTCTCTAAAATGAGCTCTAATAATAACCTTCACAAACAGAAAGAAAAAGAACAGTAGGTTATATGGCTTCGTGCTACCATTTTCTCTGGAACATTAGTTTTCCAAAGATGGCATTTTGGCTTGCACCAAATAAAAGGGCAAAGGTTACCAAATGCAAGCCTGGGGAAGCCAGGAGAGAGAACAGCTATTACAATGGAGGGGGAAATCCAAGCTGTCAGCTCTGAATGGACAGAAATTGCATGTGTGAAATTGACAACCAGCAACAGCATGGCACCATAAGAGGGGCCAGGAAATGAACTCGACTGGGATTTCTATTTACTGTATTAGAGCTGCGGTTTTGTAGAGTTTTATTTAAGATTCACAGATAGAAATCTTCAGATCTTTGACAACTTTAGTAATGTTCAGTGGCTGTTTGGAAAACAATCTAAACAAATAAAATATCATAGTGAGAATAGTAGAAATGATACAGGGAAAAATATAAATAAAGGAAAAAAATCACCCATCATCATCCAACCTCCCAAGAGTCTCTGTTAACAAACTGTTCCATTTGCCGCTTCATACACACATTGTTATACAAAACTGAAACCAATTTGTATACATAAGTTCAATTTCTGTTTATTTAGTATTATGTCACAGATATTTTTCCATGTCATGAAAATGTTTTCATAACCATTGTGTTTATAGAGCATTCTATCACATGAATATACAGACTTTAATTTACTTAACCATAATCAATTCAATTACTCCTTTCCCCAATTTTTTTGTCCCATTCCAATTTTTTCCACTGAGCAACTAGATTGTTCTTTCAAAAACTTGATCTTGTCACTCTCCTTTTTAAAACCAGTCACTTTTCTTTCTTTTAGAAAATATCACTGTCCTTAGCAGACTCTTTAGAGCTTTATGTCCTTGCTACTTCGATGTGGTTATGTCCTTGGTATCACCTGGGAATTTATTAGAAATATAGAATCTCTACTTCTTCCTTGACCTGCTGAATCAGAGTCTGCATTTTTACAAGATCAAGAATGATTTCTGTCTAAAACAAGGACTAATAAGGGCTGATCTTCATGCTCTGCTCTTGTGTGGCCCCCAGCAGCCTCACCAGCCTCCTTAGTGCTTTTTAGAATCCAGCAGAGACCTAGCCTCAGTGCCTCATCACCACACCCCTTTCTCCTGCAAAGCCTTGCCAGGTGTATGGACTAAATGTGTCTCTTCCTCCAAATCCACATGTTGAAACCCTATCCCTCAAATGGGATGGTATTTGGGAGCTCATTAGGTTTAGATTAGGTCAAGAGGCAAGGGTCCTCGTGATGGAATCAGTGCCCTTGTGAGAAGAGACACCAAAGGGTTCTCTCTCTCTTTCCCTTCCATGTGAGGACAAAGTGGTAACGTGGCTGTCTACAAGCCAGAAAAAGAGTGCTCTCACCAGAACCCAATAATGCTGGTCCCCTGATCTTCTAGCCTCTAGAACTGTTAGAAAATAAATTTCTGTTGTGTAAGCCACCCATGCTACCAGATTTTGTTATGGCAGCCCAAGATGACAAACACAGCAAGTACACACTGTGCTCTCTGCCTGGAAAGGTCTTCCCAGGACTAGTCACCAAGTCAAATTCCAATTATCCTTCAGAGACCAGTTCAAAAAGGGAAGCAGGACTTCTTCCAGTTCAGGTCTTCAATAAATACATATTCACACAAAACCTTGTATGCAAATGTGTATAGTGGGATGTTTCCCACTTCCCTTTTTGAACTGGGCTCTGAAAGATAATCCCAGTGGGAATATCCAGAATATAGGAAGAACTCTTACAATCATCAAGCAACCCAATTTAAATGGGCAAGGAAATGAATAGACATGTCTCCAAAGATAAATGAATATCCAACAAGCACATGAAAAGATGTTCAATGCCATTAGCTCCCAAGGAAATGCAAATCAAAGCCACAATGACATACCCCTCTTTACTCGCAAGATGCCTAAAATTTAAAAATAATAATAAGCACTCATGAGTATATGGAGAAACTGGAACCCTGATACATTGCTGGTGGGAATGTAAAATGATATAGCTACGGTGGAAAACGGTCTGATGGTTCTTCAACAAGTTAAAGATAAAATTGTCACATGACCCAACAATTCCTCTCCTGGGTAAGTGTCCAAGGGTAACATATGTCCACACAAAACTTGTACATAAATGTGTAGAACAATATTATTTATTATAGACAGAGGGTGAAAAAAATCCAATGTCCATCAACAGACAGATGGATAAACAAACTGTGGCAATAGGGTGGAATGTTATTCAGTCCTAAACAGAAATGAAATACTGATACACGCTACAATGTGGATGAACCCTGAAACATTATCCTAAGTGGAGGAAGCCAGACACAAGTGGCCACATATTCCATTTATTTATATAAAATGTCCAGAATAGGTAAATTCATTGAGACAGAAAGCAGATTGGTGCTTGCCAGGGGTTGTGGGGAGGGGAGAAGGGAAGTGGAATAGCTTTATAGGTGTGGGGTTACTTTTTGGGGTGATAAAAATGTTCTGGAACTAGGTAGTGAAGATGGCTGTACAGCATAATCAATTTACTAAATGGCACTGAATTGTACAATTTCAAATGTCTAAAATGGTAAATTTTGTTATGCATATGTGTATAGTACAATAAAAAGGAGAGGAGGAGCAGAAGCAGAAGTAAAAGGAAATAGAAGCATACAGAAACAAGAGATAAAGACTAAGAAACCAAGATAAAAGGGGAATCTAAGAAATATGCTTGACCAGGCTCAGTGGCTCACGCCTGTAATCCCAGCATTTTGGGAGGTTCAGGCGGGTGGGTCACCTGATTTCAGGAGTTAAAGATCAGCCTGGCCAATATGATAAAACCTCGTTTCTACTAAAAATACAAAAAAATTGGCCAGGCATGGTGGTGGACACATGTAATCCCAGCTACTTGGAAAGCTGAGGCAGGAGAATCGCTTGAACTGGAAGGGTGGAGGTTGCAGTGAGCCGATAGCACCACTGCACTGCAGCCTGGGGAACAAGAGCAAAATTTCATCTAAAAAAAAAAAAAAAGAAACAGAAGCAGAAGAAAAGAAAAGAAAGATGCTTATTTATTGTGAAAACAAACTACTCAGATATTTTTCGTCGGGGGGACAACTCTTAATACTTTATTGTACAGGCTGTTAAGTCTTCTAAAACTTTCCTGCATTCTTCCATGACAAAAAGAAGTGCTTCTTCCAAACTAGTCCCTGGGCATGGACCTACTGTTTATATTCTTCTTCCCCAAGACACTTCCACTTTCCACATGCTGTCACCCAATGTGTATTTTTAGTCCACACCTTGCTGCTGAGCTTGGAGATGGGATACCAATTCTTCTAGTATAATTCTACTGGAACATCTCACCACTATCTCTTAACATATTCATAATTCCTCCCCAAAAACAATCTCCATCTACCGCTTTACAATTGTACCCGCTTCACCAATTACCTTAATTTATAGAATCTGAAACCCAAGGAGTTTGAGTGAGTTTTTAAAGCCACATAGCCGGCTTAGTGCTGTCTCAACTCTGAAAGGTTGCAGTCATCTTTCACTCCCTTCCTTCATCCAGGATCTCCCGTTAGTCACTAAATTGTGTTGATCTTTCCTTCAAATGGTCTTTGTATCCATCTGCACCCTTCCATCCCTACTGCCAACCCCCCAGTTCAGGTTTTCAACACCTCGCGCCTCAGTGCTTGTGGCAGCTCCTGGCAGGTTTCTAAATCCATCCTGCACACAGGCCTCGGTAGCTTGCCTCAAACCACAGCTTGTTTGCACAGAGAGGATTTGGGAGATCATCAGATCTGTTGCACTAAACAGAGAAAACGTGAGCGCCAACACAAACCTCTGCGTGCTGCTGGGTCCATGCTGATTCCCCAACTCCTAAGATAGGGGAAAAGAAGCAATAAAGGACACATTTCAAGACAGTCATGGCCCCTCCGAGACTCTCAGTAGGGCCAGCCTCATGCTTAAAAGACCAGCAAGGAGTACAGTTCTACAGACTCCCACAATAGGGGACCCAAAGACATCTCAGAGTTGTGGTTTTAAGAGCTCTGCAAATGGCCAGGTGCAGTGGCTCAGACCTGTAATCCCAACATTTTGAGAGGCCAAGACAGGAGAATCACCTGAGTCTAGGAGTTCAAAACCAGCCTGGGCAACATGGCAAAATCCTGTCTCTATCAAAAAAAAAAAAAAAAATTAGGCAGGTGTGGTGGTGCATGCCTGTAGCCCCAGCTACTTGGGAGGTTGAGTGTGGGAGGTGGAGGTTGCAGTGGGCTAAGATTGTGCCACTGCACTCCAGCCTGGGCAACAGAGTAAGATCCTGTCTCAAAAGAAAGAAAAAAAGAGATCTGCGATCTGGATACCATCGGCACATCTCCCATCACACTGGGTATGCACCATCAGAATGAAGTAAATGTAGTAATTGCCCAAAAGGGAAGGCTTCCAGGATTATTTCTGGGGAATCTGGAAGTGACACTTTAATAGTATGTGGCTGCCTAGTAGAGGGTCCTTAAGGGTAGCAGAAGACATTAAACTGGACCTCAAATCTTCATTTTACAGATGGGAAAAACAAGGCCCAGATACGCAAAGTAACTCACCCAGGATCACTCAAACAACTGGTAGCAGGGCTGAAATAGAACCAAGATTACCTGCTTCCCAAATTAGTGCACGTTTACCTTACTAATATGCTTTATATCAGTCTCTCATTATTAGGGCAGTAGTCCCAATAGAGTAACAATTGAAAATATCAAACCAGCTCTATTATCCACAACATTCTCTCTTCTACAAACTCCACTCCTGTCAACCCCAGGGGTGAGAGAACTGTCACAGGCTGCCACCTTTTCGATTTTATAACCCTCAGAAAACCCCTTTGCAAGCAAGTATTCATTGCCATACACACTGAGGAGCCCAAAAGCGTAAGAACTGCCCTGGCCCTCAAAGAGGTCACTGTCTTGAGGAGACAACGCATGCACAGATTCTGCCTCATTAAATATGGTAATGGGGGTAGGAATAAAATAGGCAGAAAAAAGAAAGACACACTTGTGTCTGTCTATGAGGGTGAAGAATATTCTCAGAAGTGATATCTGAGCAGGATTTTCCAGGATAAAAGGGAGTTCTACAGATAGGCAACAGGAAAGTATGTATGTTCTGGAAACACGCCAGCATTTTAAACACTGGCCCTCATTCCCAGCTCCTAGAATCGGCCTAACAGGGGAGTAGAGCTTGCTGCTCTCATCCTGAGTTTCTCAGGAATGCCACTTCATTCATCCTGTACTAAAATTTCATTCCTCTTAGTCTTTACCCACCATTTCCAGGAAAATGCTTAACATCAAGGCAGAGAGAAGAAAGCCGCTGGCTTGACAGCCATCATATACTAGTTAAGCAAACGCACACACCTCTTCCAGATTCTGCAATGGTTTTCTGTTCTCCTGGAATGATGTTATTTTTTCTTTCCAATCATCATGAGCCCCCCAAGTCCAATCCAAGCTTGTTACTAAGGCTCCATTTCCTCCAACCTAGCTGAGCTCTCTAGGGCATCGTGACTCCTGGCCTTTTGCCAATCCACTTAAATTCTGAACCTTCTCTAATTAGTGGACCTCAAACTCTGATCTTTCTATCCCTCTCTCTCCCCTCATCTCTCTCTTTCTTTTCCCTGCCTTCCTCCCCATCTAGACACTTTTCATATGTCCTTTTCCTTAGCTGCATATGGCCTTATTCTGCAACAGGCTCAAGCTTTACAACCACAAAGACACCCAAATTCAGCCGTTTGTAGTATCTACAAATTCGATTACATTTGCTGACCCAGAGGTACTCTGAAAGATCCAGAAAAAGATATATGTCACTGAACTTAAATGTGTCCTATTTCTAGCCCATGCTCCCTGTCGTGCAGTAGAAATTATTATATCTAACAAATCTTATAATCACAATGTGAATGATACAATTACATTGCATTATATATCTGTTGGTCACAAGCATAAATTTTCAAATATAAATATTTAATATATACCACAAGGATGTATTAGTTTATAGCAGTCTCCTTTTTCTTTTTCTTTTGAGTTTTGAGACAGGGTCTCACTCTGTTGCCCAGGCTGGAGTACAGTGGCACAATCATAGCTCATTGCAGCCTTGAACTCCTGGACTCAAATAATCCTCTCACCTCAGCCTCCTGAGTAACCAGGTGTCATGATGACTTACAGAGCTCAACTAGGTGGGAGGAGATGTAGTCTTAGTTACAGGTTTAATTTGGACTTGGCAGTTCATGATGATTGGAGAGAAAAAATAATTTCATGCTAGAAGTGCAGAAAACCATTGTGGTGATTACAAGAGCAAGCCACCATGACCTTCTAACTTTTTAAAATTTTTGCAAAGACTAGGTGTCGCTATGTTGCCCAGGTTGGTCTCAAACCCCTGGCCTCAAGCAATCCTCCTGTCTGTTTCCCAAAGCTCTAGGATTACAGGTGAGCCACTGTACCTGGCCTCGTTTTTTTATTTTTATTGTGCCAGAAACTTTACCACAACCTGTATTCTCCTTCATCACTAGCAGGGGTCTGTAAAATCTGGTCCCCAAACACTACTGCAGAGATGAGAGCTAAAGAAGAAAGCTAAGAGAGATGAGAAAGCACATTAATTTCCAGGGTATATAGAAAGACTTTGGAAACTGCCTGAATATTTATAAATTCAAAGTGCATTAATTTTCAAGGGTATATAGCAAGACTTTGGGAACTACCTGAATATGTATAAAGTGTATTGCTAATATGAACTTTAGGCTAATTTATAGTTTTAAATCTTGCAAGAATAATATAGAAAACACAGAATGTCCTAGTCACTTTGGATTCCTGGTGTCAAGAAACTATGAAAACCCTTTCCCAAAGGCAGGATGTTATAAATATGGTTATCTTTGAGACAAGTGTCAGAAGCCTGATTGATGTGTACTTTAAATTTTGCAGTACTAAATATGTTACAAGAAATCTCAGAGCATGTTTGCTTGCTTAGTGATAAGGTTGATTCTAATTGGGGATAAAGATTTTATCTTCAGTCTTTCCACTTCCCTTCCTGCCTTGCCTGCCATCCCTACCTTCTACTCTCCTTGCTGTGACTCTTCTATGCAAGCTCCAATATCCTCATCATGAGTTAGGAATTTCTTTTCTGAGGAATAACGAGCAAGTACTTTTTATTTTTAAAACTACACCTGTTATAGATCACAAGGTCAGGAGTATGAGACTAGCCTGGCCAATATGGTGAAACCCTGTCTCTACTGAAAATATAAAAATTAGCTGGGTGTGGTGGCAGCCACCTGTAGTCCCAGCAACTCTGGAGGCTGAGGCAGGAGACTCACTTGAACCCGGGAGGCAGAGTTTGCAGTGGAGGTTGCAGTGAGCTGAGATGGTGCCACTGCACTCCAGCCTGGGTAACAGAGCAAGACCCTGTAAAAAAAAAAAACAAAACAAAACAACAACAACAAAAAACTACACCTATTAAACGAGCTAAATCTCCATCAGAAGAATTTCAAATAATAGAAGTCAACCATGCTAAAGTTTTTTTGTTAAGATCAGTCCTCCAAATTTCCACTTTACAACTCTCAGATCATATAGAATTCCAAGGTTTTTTGTTTTTTTTTGTTGTTGTTTTTTGAGACAGTCTCACTCTGTCGTCCAGGCTGGAATGCAGTGGCACGATCTCAGCTCACTGCAACCTCTACTTCCTGGCCAGTTTCAAGTGATTCTCCTGCCTCAGCCTCCCAAGTAGCTGGGATTACAGGCATGCACCACCATGCTTGGCTAATTTTGTATTTTTAGTAGAGACAGGGTTTCACCATGTTGCCCAGGCAGGTCTCAAACGCCTGACCTCAGGTGATGCACCCACCTTGGCCTTCCAAAGTGCTGGGATTAGAGGCATGAGCCACCACACTTGGCCAGAATTCCAAGGTTTTCACAGCGATTCTCAGGGCTTCAAATTTGGAGACTTAGAGTGTGGATGAGGGGAAGCACCAAGACAATTTCAAACACCAAATGTCCCTTTTTTAAAGACTGTCTAAGCAGCCCTCTTCTCTCTCCCCTAGAAGGCTGGGTTTCTATTTAGAGTTTGATATTATATTGAATTCATTTTAATGAGGACAGGCCTCATTAATATAGAGCCCAGTGTGTTTTTCTATTTAATTCTATATTTCTCTCCTGATTGATTTCCTGTCTTGCAGCCATGGCTACCCATGACAAAGAGACTCTGACTCTTTGAGCCTAGTGTCTGATAATTGTGATTACATAATACACTAAAGAGTAGCTAACAGTAGCATTTAAGGCAATAATAAAATACACTAAGTTGTCCTTTTAAAGATTTTTGCTTTCCACGGTTACAAAATACAAATATCAATTGATGTTTCTGTTGTAAAAGATGATCAGAATATAGGGATTTGGAACCCTCTCCTTCCTTTGTGAGCTCTCCACGTGTGGGACATCTGGAACTTTCTATCAGCAGATACCCTGTAAGGGCTCTTTTCTAAACATAAATGTTTCTTGAATTCAAGTCTACTGATTTATTTGATTTTAACTTACCTCCTCTAAAAAAAAACCCTAAATTTATTCACATGACTCTTTGTAGAAAATATTTCATTCAGCTGGCATGGTGGCTCACACCTGCAATCCCAGCAATTTGGGAGGCTAAGGCAGGCAGATCACTTGAGATCAGAAGTTAGAGACCAGCCTGACCAACATGGCAAAATCCCCTCTCTACTAAAAATAGAAAAATTAGCCGCTCATGGTGGTACAGGTCTGTAGTCCCAGCTGCTGGGGAGGCTGAGGCAGGAGAATCGCTTCAACCCTGGAGGCCGAGGTTGCAGTGAGCCGAGATTGCTCCACTGCACTCCAGCCTGGGAGACAGAGCAACTCTGTCTAAAAAAAAAAAAAAAAAAAAACTATGAATGACTTCATGGTCAAATGCTAAAGTGTACCTTCCTAAGTCCATTGAGATACTTTAAAAATTGTGTCTCAGATATACATTCTTTTGGGAAAGCAATTTTTTAAAAATTTGGTCAATAAAGGAGACTATGAAAAATGAAGTCTTTTCCTTAGGAAAATAAGCAACTTAAATTCATTTCCTAGGTGATATTGGCAGGGTAATAAAAGTGGTAGGTAGAGTGCCACATCAAATTTTTTAAACTTATTTCGACTATTTATTTATTTATTTAGAGACAGAACCTTGCGCTGTTGCTCAGCCTGGAGTGCAGTGGTGTGATCTCGGCTCACTACAACCTCTGCCTCCTGGGTTCAAGCTATTCTCCTACCTATGCCTCCCAGGTTCAAGCTATTCTCCTGCCTCAGCCTCCCGGGTTCAAACTATCCTCCTGCCTCAGCCTCTCGAGTGGCTGGGATTACAGGCACATGCCACCACGTGTGGCTAATTTTTTTTTTTTTTTTTAGTAGAGACAGGGTTTCACTGTTTTGGCCAGGGTGGTCTAGATCTTCTGACTTCATGATCCACTTACCTTGGCCTCCCAAAGTGCTGGGATTACAAGCATGAGCCACTGTGCCCAGTGACAAATTATTTTAAAAATATTTCTGAGAAAAAAAAAATGAAGCTGTAGACAGTGTTTTTTAAAAAGGCTGCAACCTTTTACCCTTTGGCTACTTTTAAATCTAATTTCTAATCCCATGATTGAGTTCACAGTGGTTTAAACTGATATCAAACATGTTTTGAGTATTAGAACTCATGGCATTGTCCTGAGAAAGTAATAGAGGCCAACTTAATTTCCCTTAGGATTAATCAAAGGAATTGGAAATGATTAAGACTGCCATGGAAATATTTGCCTTATTTTTAAAAGTCAAATACATGTAACTAGTAGTCTCTGCAAAAAATGTAGATGGTTAGAGAAATGAAGGGCAACCAAGGCCCCATTGTAGGGCTCTCAAGGGCAAATAGGTAGACTTTCCTGTCTTGATGCTATTTAATATCACCTCAGCACTTGCTGGATCCAAGCAATCCAGCTTCACTGGGCTGGTGTCGTGCAGAAATTGGACCCCTCCCATTGAATGCAAGACACAGATCATTATAGGAAAATTCTTCTTTAGGGTTCACCTGTGCCTCTCCTTTCAGTGCAAAAATGGGGAGTTATTTCCATAATTTGCAGAAACCGCTCCCTTTTACTTTATAATCATACAAATAAACATAAGGGCAGTTAGGCTGTAGCGAAGTGACTTTTGATAATTGGCTTTACCACCTTAAAATTTTCATAAACAAGAATTAGAAGGTTTAAAAAGGACACATTCGTTAGTGATACTAACCCTGAAGCTAGGAGTTCAATTCCAGGCACAGCTTCTTGCCAGATGTTTGACCATAAGTAAAGCACTTTGTATTTCTAAACCTTGGTTCTCTTGTCTGCAAAATACAAATCATATTAGGACCTTCCTTATTGGAGTATTGTGATAGTTAATGAAATTAACTTGGCTAACTACATTAAAAAGTCTCATTTATAGTGAGAGCTCCAAAATCATTAGCTATTATTATTTTTGTTATGGTAAAAATTTGAAAGAAGAAATAGTTATTTTGGGGGGATATGCAGGGGAATAAATGGTCAGGAATAAAAAACAATATCTTTATAATCCATTAAAGGGCATGTCAATCTTTGCAAGGTTTCCTTCAGCAGGAGAAAATTAATACATTTAAAAAATAAAATCCAAAAAGTTATTTTAGAGAATAGATGTTTTAGATTAATTCTGTTTGTTTTCAAAATAAATAAGAACAGTGGTAATGAACCTCAAAGGTGTATTGTCTTACAGTTTCCGCTTTAATATTGTAACTGATGACATTAAAGGCAATTAAACCATTAATTAAAAATCTGCATTGATGCAAAGCAGAAGGGAAATAAACTACTTCAACTTTAGCTTCTGACATATTTAGACTTGAAATCAAAGCTTTTGTTGAACTAGAAAGAGCTACCTAACATAAGAAAGAGTTAACACTCACTTAGAGGTGTCCTTTCTTTTAAGTTTGTTAGAAAATACTTGACAAATCTGCCTGTAAAAACAACTGCAAAAATATTGTCACTGCCCTTTTGACAGTCAGAAAAAATCACAGTTGTCAAAATAACAAGCAAACTACATTTTATAACTATCAAAAGAAAAAATAAGTTTTCTAGTTTGTAAAGTTTTTCTTAGCATATCCTAGTGTGTGATGACTAAGAGTGACTACCATACAGATAGGTTCATAATGTTAATATGTAGGATATCTCCCTAAAAGAATCTAACAAAATCCAAGCTTTTATTTAGCTTGCAGAAATACATCGGCCTATTGAGTAAGCAACCAAACATTGCGGCTTATGCAAAGAACATCTATACACTCATGGAAACAAACATTTTTTAAACATCTACAAGCCCTGGTTTCTTGGTAAAGACAGTATTAGTGGTAAGTTTGAGTGGGCAGCTGTTTTCCATCTGTTACTCAGAAACTTTTACATAGGTACTTACTTCCCCGTAGTGTTGAGTGTACTAGGCCCATATTACCTTCCTTAAAATGAGAAAGGAAAGTATGTCAAGTATATTTTGCTGCTGAAGAGCTATGTACTTAGCAAGTAGTTTACTCAGAAGCAAGAACCTACAGCAAACTGATTTCAAAAGTTACTTAATCTTTTTAGACAAGCTGAACATGTCGTTCCAGAAGCAGGACGTGTAAATTCTCCCAAGACAAGAAACCCACTAACATGGGAAACTTTTGTTGAAGACCTATCATGTAAACCCATTGTGCTTTAGAGAGAAAGTATGCAAAGATGATAAGACACAGTTTCTGTTCCCAAAGAGCTTTAAGATTTTAAAATAAATTGACTTTGAGACCTAAAAGAAAGAAACTTTTCCCTCTCCTCTTTTTCTTTCACTAATAGTTTTTTGTTTGTGTGGTTTTTTTTAATAGTATTTCTTTTGCCCTTGTATCCATCTTTCTGCTATCTTCTACTGTGTTGGTTCAATGACTATGATTTTACTGCTAAAGTTTTTGTTTCTTCAACTCATCTGAGACTTGCCTTTACATTTAAAAATTTCAAATAAATGTCAGAAAAGCAGTGTTACTTTTTAAAAGTCGATCCTGGTTGAGGAGCAATATGCCTTTGTTAATTTCCCAGACATTAGGTGAATAAGAGGGACATCTCCTGCCCTATATTCTAATTGTCTAGCAAGAAAAGTTTTCAGTTCAGGATGAGATGTTTATCTCTTCCAAAGTCTATATAGCCTTAATCTCATTGAGACATCCCAATATCTCGAATTCTAAATATTGAAAAAAATACATAAAAGTAAGAAAGGGAAGTGATGTATCCCCTGGGGTCTACTTTTTACAGTAAAGCATAGCTATAAGAAAAAATCACATTATCCAATAATTATTAAGTAAAGCTCTGTTGTGTTTATGATTACATCTGCCTAACAATTCTCATGCCTTTTAAGCATTCTGATGGCTTAAGAAGAAATACTATATGAAGACATAAAAAAGAGGAAATACTGCATATCTAAATTGTACATCTAAATTCACACTGACTTCTGAATTATTTAGCACCAAGAAAACATAACTACTCCAGTTTAAGAAAGTCTTTGCTGTTCTGAATATTGTTTCTAATAAAAGTACATGTTGTTATTGAGGGAAAGCTGTATGAGCTAATGGATTAAATCTTGGGGTGTATTCCTAATTCCACCAATGACTCAGATGTTACGCTTATGCCTTCTTGGGCCTCACTTTGCTCCTCTCTAAAATAAGGAAATTTGATTTTGTCTATTATTCCTTCCAAAAGCAAAATTCAACTGCATTTGCTAGACATGTGTGTTACTCATGGCTCCATTCCGTTTTCTACTTTCATTCATACTACTCACCTTAACTAGGGAATGTTTTTATTACAAATGAAAGATAATTATTCGACTCATTAGATTTAGGGTACATACATCTCAAATATCCTCAACCCTACCTCCAGGTATATCAAACAAAACCTCAAGTTCCCACTGCTGAAATTCACATTTTCCTCTTACCTGATATCTGTGTGTTCTATTATTATGCCTCATAAATTTAATTATATGCTAAAATGAAGACTGAAGCCCAATGCCCCAAATACTAGTTTCTACAAATATGAATTCAGAATAGATTTCCAAAAATTTTACTATCCTATTTGTCATGATTCTATTAAATCTATCATCTTTCATTAAATTATTCCATGTGTGGGTCACTGTTTTGTCCTAAGTGATTTACCACTCAGCCTTGCCCTCCCAAAATTATTCACAACGCATCTACACAACTCTTTTCAGCATGCTTTAGGCTTGTACTAAGTGATTTTTGTCCTAAGTGACTCACCACCCAAACTTGCCCTCCCAAAATTATTCGCAATGCAGCTACACAACCCTTTTCAGCATGCTTTAGGCTTGTACTTCCTGGAGGGAACTTCACTTCAGTGACAAAACTATTTGTCTGGTATGAACACTACCACTGGCTCCAATGCCACCTCCCATGTAGCTATGCAGTCATTACAAACATGAGCAAGTCCAACACTTGCTGCATAGCATGTGAATTCATTTAAAAAGCAATAATTTCCCTTCTCTTTCTGAGAATGATTTGGTTCAATGTGAATAAAGGCCATAAAGTTTAGTTGGAAGATAATAAGAGAATATTGGAAGTTGTGTAGCCTTGAGTAATTTAGATATGCAAGATGTTCCAAGTTACAAGATTTATTGTGTAACTACAGACACTTTATGATACAAATGGCAACGAGCTAACAGTTATACATGCTTCTGGTGTCATGGAACTTTAGATGTCATTTGTCATTTACTTAAAGGACAAAACCTAAGAAATATTGCTTAGATTTAGGAATCACAAAGAAAAAAAAAAGAAGAAGAGGAATGTGTCAGTATAAGGAGCTTCACAGATTCCTTTATCCTATCGGATGTAATATTGTTGATCAGAATTTTTTCTTTTCTATTCCTAATACTTAGATTACAGATAAACTCAGAAGCCAACGTCAGAAACTATTTTAAGAATAAAACTACAGCAGTCTCTCATAATAATAAGAAAAAAGAATAAAACATATCATCATTGTAATTGAGGGAATCTTATTTGCAATCATTATTTGCATATTGGAAAAATGGTGGTAAGCAGAGGTGGTACAAAAAGGAGAAATCTAATGGTACCATTTTGACTTACTTTTACCAAGATTAAACATGGCCATCACAAAAGATTGGCTTTTTAAACTTGACGTCTTCCCAGTTCTTACAAGTAAGGGATGGTTTACCTCAAAATAACACCGAATTAAAAGTGAGTTGTGTCCAAAGAGCTAAAGTCAGCACAAATTATAAAAGCCCATGGCTTACTGAGTTCTCACAATTTCAAGCATTTACCTAAGGCCCTCCCCACTCCACATCTGATTCTTCCCTACTCACACTAGCTGACTTCTGGGGAATCCGGCAGCATTGCTGGTCCCCATGGGCACCGTGGCACAGAGCAGCCTGCGACCACTAAGACTCCGCAGGTCCTCGTCACCTCCCTCCCACCAAGTGTGTGGAGGGGCCGGCTCTCTCTGCCTCCCTGATCATTTGTTTACTGCGCTCAAGTTGGGATTCTTGGCCAATAGGCAGCTCAAGGGGGAAAGAACCACGGTGTCCTAAGTGCATTAAATCTTCATATTAGCCCCCTGGCTTGGTAAACCTTTATGTTGGCTTTATTCTCTTTTTTTCAAGCATGACAAACAAGTGGTTTTTCTTTTTCAGTTTAATGATTCTTTACACAAAAAGGGTAGTTTAGGGCTTTCTCTGAGGCTGATAGGTGTTTCTGTTTAATGAGGTTTTTATTATACTGTATTGGCTTCCCTGAAAAGAAATTACGAGCAGCAAACAGCTGATAATAGAACAAGACTGGAAGAAACAATAACCAAGAGGGGGAAAAATTAGTGTGGCAGCAGATGCACGCGTTGTAGCTGGGGGATTAAATGCCACTTCCATTCTCCCTTGGCCACCATTGTGCAAGTAATAAAGTGAATGTGGGCACTTACGTGCCAGTTATGTGTGTGCAAATGATATGGATATAGATATAGACTCAGCTAAACTGCCATCTGTGGAGGAAGAAGGCTGGTGAGCTCAGTCTAGACAAAGATGAGTGAAGCTCAGAGTGCGGGGTTTACAAGGGCTGGTCGGTTACCATGGAAACTAATTGGAGCTAATAAGTAAAGGGACATTTTAACTGTGGGAACAGAATAGGAGGGGCTATTTTTCAATATCACCGTTACCTACAATTAATCTTTCATTTTAGGAGAATCCTGACTTAATTCTTATGATGAAGCGCTTCACTCTGCACAACCTCACCCTGCTTGGTGTGACTTGAAAATCTGGCATATCATCTTTTCGAATGTGCTGTATTTTTGTTTGAGATCTTTCAAGACAGAATCAATTTCACTTTTTTTTTTCTTAAAAAATAAACTGTTTGCAGATGGCAAAGAGAAAGGAAGGGAGGTAATGGAAAATTTTTAACTTTTAAACTGACACTCTGCTGAGCCCTAAAGCAGGCTACAGGGAGAAGGGGAGCTGGGACCTTATCCTGCAGCACCAGCTTCAGGTTTTTGTTTGAGTTGATTTTCCCTAACAAAAGCATTTCAGAACAACAACGAGAAACGTGACTTTGTGGACTCACTCCTACAATATTTTCCAAAAGTAGCATTTACAACTACTGCAGAAGCAAGTATTAAGATTACAGCGATCAGCCACATCTGTTGCATCCTTGTATTTTTTTTATTTCAAAGCAAGCATTAAATCGTGTAAATAGCTGGTTATTAATAAAAGAGAAGCACCGACTGAGATTTAATGAAAAGATCTACAATTAATAATAGAATAAAATGTCCGTGTTAAAAAGCACTGTAAACAATAATGTAGGTCAGAACCAACCGGGCCCATTTGGGAATGCCTGCTAGATGGTGTGTTACAAGCACAGGGTTGATAAAGCTTCTTGATTTGACATCTTTACAGTTTCTTAGGTTTTACTTTTGTAACTCAATTTACAGTTTAAGAGAATGTGAACTACCTTAATACTGTCCCTGGGGTCTTCAAAATCTATGCAGTTGAGGTAATCCAGATTTCCAGACATGGGTCTGCTTGGATTAACCCCCCCTCCTGCCAAAACAGGAAAAAAAACCCTTACAATAATTGGCACTATTAAAAATTTTATGATGCTCAAGGGAAGTTTGAGCCCTGTTGTGCCACTTGCCATTGTTGAAAATGTTTGTGTTGATTATGTATCTGGACTTAGCTGATTAGGAGTCGTTTAGTGAATACACAATATATTATGACCAGACACCTCATAATCACTTCTGAGAAGAAACTGAGCAAATGAATCAGGACTCTAACTTTTGATTCTTGTTTTTTTTTCCTCCTTCTTCCTCATAACCCCATTACAAGAAAAAATGCACTGTAGAAAAATTAGTTTTCTAATTTTGTACTTCAGAAAATTGTACCAGGAATAATTTTTAAGTATCTTAATATAATACCACACAAGAATTTCTGAAAAAATACAAGCTAGCCAAGTCAATGTTGCTAGAAACTGGAATAATCCTCTTTGTAATATTGGCACTCCAAGTATTAGATAATTATTTTATAGTCTAAGTTTTAAGGCTTTAGACAAGTTTAAGAGTGTGTGTGTGTGTGTGTGTGTGTGTGTGTGTGTGTGTGTGTTTAAGCAATCCCCCTCCCAGTTCAAAGAAATTCAAAAGGTACAACATTTAAAATGTTGGTTTCCCACAGACACTGTCAAGGAGTTGGTAGTATTTAAAATTCCTATTTTCTCTTTCAGATTATCAAAATTCCTTGGAAGTCTGATGGAATTTTTGAAATTGTGAGATTTGTGGCAATTAATTGATTTCCAGGTATCTTCTTAAAGGACTGTAACAAGTACAGCCATTTCTGATTCAGACTGCTATCAAAGTACTTAGTTTTATAAAACCATTCAGAAAACCAAAAAAAAAAAATGCACATAAGAAGGAGGTATTGAAATGACCAAAAATTGAAAACATTTCAAAGCAAAATTGTTAATGAGCTATTTGAGCTATAAAGACATTATAAGTGCAATTAACTAGAAGCCAATAAAAATAATCAATGACAGAGTGCAGCCCTCTGGTACCAAAGTGCTTTTACAAAGAGATGTCTATGAAAGCAGCAAGTGATTAAAAAAGCCACCTTTATCTATGGGAGCGCCTGCTATTTTACATGAGTAGAAACGAAAATGATTTTCATTGAATATTTCTGAAGTTCAGCCTGTAGCAAACAGTGAAGAGCTGTGTGTGGGAATAGAGAAGTTTCTGCTCTTAGCTGCGCCCCCATCCCCTCCCTGCCAGGAATGTTGGAGGCAGCCACGATCTAATCAAAGGAAGGTAGGAGTTTAGATTTCAAAATGTAGATGTCACATTTCAGTGCAAACTACTCCTACATTAACCCTTTATCAGCAAGTCAAGATGAACCTTTTATCTCCTATGGAAGGGAAAATGTTTTGCTGAGAAGAAATGCCCTTCCACAGATTGGCAGTAAAAGATTTTTAGGGTTTCTGTGCCTCCTACTGAGGGTCCCCATCGTCGCAGGGGGAGCATGAGGAGTTGTGAAAAGTAACGCACAACTGGCCATCAGAATAATTCATTCCCTCCACCTTCTCTGTAGCACCTCCCACTTCTCCTCTTTTTATAGCAGTCCTTTCTCTCCGAAAATCTCAGGTTACTTGACTGGGAGTTCTCAGACCTCCAGTTTCAGCCCTGCCCTCAGCCTCCAATCCGTAAGAGACACCCAGTCCCAGCAATTGGATTGGGCAGCCTGTCTTGACACACCACTGTGCTGAGTGCTTGAGGACGTGTTTCAACAGATGGTTGGGGTTAGTGTGTGTCATCACATTCAAGTGGGGATTAAGAGAAGGAAGGCTGCCTTGCTGGAGCTGTGTGGTCTTCTCCAAGTGAGAGTCGCAGGCAATAGAACTACTTTGCCTTTGGAGGAAAAGGAGGAATTCATTTTCAGCAGCCACAAGAAAAGCAGTTTTTTTTTCAGGTAAAGTAAAAGACATTGAATGCTTCTCTCCCTCTCTCTTTTAGCATAGTTTTGAATGGAATGCTAGCACGGCACACTTGTCAAAGCCAGTTGTTGCTGTCCTATCAATGCTGCTATTGTACGGCTGACAGATGACAGTGAGCATAGCTTGATGCTTGGCTGTCTTTGTAGAACTAACACTCCTCATGCCTTGCTTTTGAAGGTGTAGCTAAAAAAATATCTTTGGGAGCCGCGTTTGTACCCTTTCATATCCCTGTTGTATACTCAAAACAGGAGCTATAAATTGCTTGTAGAGGGTAGATAAGGCTGAGAAAGGATTTATTTTAGCTTTAGAAATTAAAATTCACTTTCAAACTGTTGCATTTTACTGTTCAATTTATAAAGATTCTTTGAAGGGTCTGTTACTGAGTTGCTGGCAGAGATGGAAACGCTTTCTTCACCAATTTGTGCAAGGTAGATTATGTCTGATTTATGACAGCAAAGCGTGTTTTAAAACACTTTTGGAGATTGACTCTAAAGTTTGGAAACTCCTTAAGAGAAGGGGCTACCCTCTGAAGAGCAGCTAGGTAGGCTTTAAAACAGAAATGCTTAGAGCTGGAAGAAAAGCAGAGAAGGAAGAAGGAGGAAAATGTTCTTTAACACAGCCCTCTTGCAGCTGCAGGGAAAGCAGATGGAGGTAATTCATTTGCAGATCTGTTTGTGAAAGTTTTACAAGTCATGGAAAACTAAAGTAGCATCTCTGTAATAGATCATTAAGAGTCACTACATTTATAGGTTTTAGACTGGCTAACTGAAGTGTTAATTAAATGTAAATAGATGTTCAGGTTTAGTTATAAACAGACAAACAAAAAGGATTTAATTATAAAGTAGTCATTGGAAATTAATTGTCGTATGGTGCCTGAGCAACATAAATGAGTTGTCACCATAAATGTGATTAGCCGTAACGGCTCTGCCAAAAGCACCCACCAAAATTGAATTGAACTATTTATAAATAGAACAAGGTAGTTCATATGCTATGTTTAATCTGTGGTATTAAAAAAGGCCTTTCAAATTCAGGCTCTATTTTCACAGGGATCAAAACACAAAATTTTTTACTTTCCAAATTTTCTAGCAAGATAGGTGAGCCAATGAGACTTCTGCTACCCTAATATACTTGCTCTCTGATAGCAATGATCATACACCTGTGGTGTGCAGAGATTGTGGCTCCTACTGGACTTTCACATTTGGCAGAGAAAGCCAGCATTATCCTCACCCTTTGCAGGTGAGAGATTCTGTGAATAATATTGTATATAAGCTGTTCTGAAATAAGAGCTGTTTAGTAGGTTGAATAACAGGATTTATGGCCAGTGCTTTGTGATTTTAGTATTCAATTGCATAAAAATGTCTATAAAATTATGTTTCAAGTTGCATTATATATGTTTTTGCAACCATGCAGTTAACTTTTTAAAAATCCTTTTTTAAAAAAAGTTAAGATCAAAATGATATTTTAATATGTCCTTCAATTTTTATCAGAATATTCTCCAGTTATACTCTCAAACTTCTCCTTCGATGAGAAATTATCCTCATAAACACCCAGGCAGTGATTCTGACTATTATCTGATTCCCAATATTACATAACCAAAATAGAATCAAGTTCATAAGCTGAAGTCTTTTGTAATTCCAGTCATTCCATTTTGGCTTTACAATGGAATTGGGGTTTAAAAAAATAAAGACGGAAATGCAAACTAACACCTCGTGTCATATCAGGGTTAGAACTATATGTATGGCATATAGCATGCGTGATGCTAACTATGAATACCATTTTTCACTACCGCAGAAATATTTCAGGAGCAAGTCAAGTTCCTTCTCACAGATCAGATTTTCCTCCCTGAGATGCCGCGTGGTGACATCGAACAGAGGCAAGGTGCTGTTTAGCAGCGAGTGTCCCACCAGCATGCATCCCCAATGTTCAGACTGATCACAGGGCTGCCTGGACAGGATTTTGACAACATGAGACAATTCCCCCCAAACAATTGTACACAGGATTAGACAGGATAGAAACAAGAAAGGAAGTGTGAAGATATAATAAATTCACACCTTGAAACGGCAGTCGTGTTTTTGTCCCCCTAACAGGGTAATGTGAAGTTACTTAGTGAATTGAAAGGAGCTGCTTAAAACACAGTGCCCACAGGGCAATCCCAGCTTCTTGTCAAAATTGAAATCTACTGTCCCAGATGGTAAACATGCAGAGACATATTTATGGTGACTTGTACATACCTCAGTTTGACATTTGGTTTCTTCCTGACAGCACTTGTGCTGGTAACACACATGAAGTTCCCATCAGCATTCTACCAGCTGTAAAAGTGTTTGAGCACACAGGATATCCCTCCCAGAGAAGTGAAAAATAACGGAGGTTGAGGAGATTGGAAATGTGCACTGTTGATGCATCCTATCTCGGTATGCATTAAGGTGACAAATCTTAGAGGTGAAAAGTGATCTGAAAGCTTGATTAGTGAAAGTTACGAAATTCATTTTTATGGTGGTGTGCGATACCAAAATACATTAGTCCAGGCATTGACTGCACCCATGGGAGGTTATGAGCAGGAGCCTCCATCAGGAAACTAGAAGGGTTCTATTCTATTTTCCTTCTAAGAAAATGTAAGTGACTTCATGCAGATTGCTGTAGGCATTTCCATCATGCTAGTAGATACAAGTGGCAAGTGGGACATTTCCTATTTCCTTTCCTAATTATGTAACCATGTTGGAATAGAGTTTGGTTCTTCTGTGTTTTATATTGAAAATGAGTTTATTCTTTAAAAATCCTAGGGCTGGGAGCGATGGCTCACACCTGTAATCCCAGCACTTTGGGAGGCTGAGGCACGGGGATCACCTGAAGTCAGGAGTTCAAGTCCAGCCTGGCTAACATAGTAAAACCCCGTCTCTACTAAAAATACAGAAATTAGCCAGGCGTGGTGTCAGCACCTGTAATCCCAGCTACTCGGGAGTCTGAGGCAGGAGGCTCTCTTGAACCCGGGAGGTGGAGGTTGCAGTGAGCCAAGATCGCACCATTGCACTCCAGCCTGGGTAACAAGAGTGAAATTCCGTCTCAAAAAAATAAAAAATTTCATAAAGTAGGATTTCTGATACTGAACTATATATAGAATTGAGATTTACCCAACCATCGCCACATGGATGGGGCCAACAAAAGGGTCAGCACAGGACATCTGGGTTTTTTTCTCCCTGTGCAATATTTTGCATGGAGAGCATGAAGTAAATTTAAAGGGATTAAAATTTTTTAAAGCAGACTCTAAATAGACGATTATTTTTATCATTATTGACTTTGGAGAGAAAGAGGCTCAGGTATGAAATTAAGTCTATGATCATGTGATAAATTTACCTTTTATTTAGGTTGGATCCATGAAAAAAATTTTGAAAGGAGATATTTTATGGAAAAAATTTGTCCTGAAATATGTTTCCTATTTAAAATATTTCTTAATCTATCTTAATATCCTGGGGAGGTGGGAATTTGCCTGTTAGCCTTTTTTTCCCCCTCTCCCCCATAGCCAATCTGTCATCAAATTCTGTGAGTCCTTCCTTTAAAATGTCTCCTACACGTGGCCCACAGCTACCATCCCAGTACAACGATCATCTCACATGTGGGTCACTGCAACAGCCTCCTAAATGGTCCACTTGCCTCCATTTCCCTCTTCTATCTACTACTGCAGACTTAGCTTCCTAAATCGCCACTTTCATCAAAGCATTTCTAGTCTGATAATTACCACGTGGACCCTCACTACCCACAAAATGAAGTTCAGTTCTATTCTAATGTGCTGGCCTTCTGTTATTTGGCCCAAACTTTCCAACCCTGTCTCCCCACCAGGTCCCCACAACCTCAGAAGTCTACTCTTCCTTCCCACTAAGCAGCCAGCACAGCGTCCACTTGCTAGTCTTTGCTTTCAGCCCTAACCACTCTAGTTCTCTATCTTGTCTTTAAAATGAGAGTTTGTCAACATGTGCACAATTCCTTCTAAGTCTACATTCATAAGCCTGTGTGTAAAATGCCCCAGTTCATCCTTATCACCTCTGTATATTCATCCTTCAAAGTTTCAGCTTAAGTTCCATCTCCTTTGAGAAGCCTCTCTGACCGCTACCTCTTCCAGTAATACCTTTCTTCCCTTCATGTTGACAACTGGTTATCTATGGATTGCACTTAAAACAATTGCTTTATTTTTATTCTGCTTTATAGTTTGTTTTATAGTTTATCCCTTAACTTCTCAAGAAGGGTGACAGGGACTGGCCTGGTCTACTTTAGTGATCTACAGAAGACCCTAATAAGTGTGCTCACTAACTCAACAGGACATTCGAACACCCAAGGCACTTTCCTCTCTAGGGTTACTCCACTTTAGAGCCATTAACTGGCTCCAGTAGCTTCTTCCCCACCCAGGACAGGAAACAAAAAAAAAAGAGAGAGAGACTTGGTAGGTTTTATTTTGGGGAACCTTATTGAAAATGCCCCTAAGGCAGAAAGTGAAATAATTGCCCCAGATTAAGCTTAAGTACTGTATGAAAAATCCCCATCAAATTCAGCTTTAACTATGGTAGAAATGACATGTATTGGCTGCTGCTCTACCATAAAATCTCAAAATGTGGCTTTGTAGCAGGAGTACAGGCTCTGCATTCAAACAGTCCTGTGTTCTAATCCAGGGACCATCTCTCTGGCTGTGTGGCCTTGGACAGGAAACTGACTCATTCTGAGTTTCAGCTCCCGCCTCTGTAAAATAGAGATAGGAGTACTTATCTTGGAAATGTAAAGAAAACACATAAATCACCTAGCTCAGTGCATATCCAGTATTGTATGTTCAATAAGTGGAAGTGAGAGAAGGTTGATTGGTGCATACATAGATTCAGACCTAGGATACAAGAATGACGATCATTCAGCTACGTCAGTCATTAATCCTATGTATTTATGTTATGTCTTCCTTAAGCATTTTCTTCTGCCACCAAAGGCAGGGGAATAAGGAAAAGACAGACAGAGCAAGGGAGAGAGAGTGAGAGAAAGAGAGAGAAGGAGGGAGGTGCTCTTGGCATTTAGGGATTTAGAGCAACAGAGCTAATGGCTCTGTAGGGGACAGTAGTGACAGTTAAATACATGTCGAGGGAGGAATGAAGCCCTGGGTTCTGCACCAAGGATAATAAAGAGCAGGCCCTGGGCCGCCCTGCTGTTGGGGAACAAAGGACCCTATCTGTGGACCCCAGTAGGGATTTGGATTCACTAAGGGTCATGTGCTTCCCTTCTTTCCTCCTGGCTCACCATCTAGAAAGAAATATTAATAATAACTTGGTAAAAACACTTTAGAGAGTCAGATCGGGCTTCCAGAAGTAACTAATAAAGCAAGATACCATTTAGACTTCACCTCCAAACCAAATTTAACAGAAAAGCTGAAAGCAATTAGCTTGAGCCCCTTACCGTTCCCAAACTTGGCACCCATCATCAAACATTGAACCTTCTATTTCTGCCTTTTCCCTGGAAGGGCAGCTGACTGCGAAATTCTCTAACAAGGCACTGAGTACAACTTAGCAAATAATGTCCTTAGACATAGGATATTCAATTCCAGCTTTCTGATCATCTGGCTTGCACCTGCCCTCAGCCAGGGAGAGGAAAGAAACTGGAACTGCCTAGGATCATGGGCAAGGCAGTATTTTTGGAGATCCCTCCCTCTTCTAGCAAACATATCTATCAAATTTTCAAGGAAAGGCATTAACAATTATTTTTGGACATCATCTTCAGCTGCAGCAGCTAAGCTAGTCTTCTTTGCCCTCTAAGTATATGATCCATGTATTCCTGCACAATAATGTAGTAAACTTTTTAAATTTTAATTTAATTTAATTTTTTGAGACAATGTCTCACTCTGTCATCCAGGCTGGAGAGCAATTGCAATATCATAGCTCACCACAGCCTCCATCTTCTTGGCTCAAGTGATCCTCCTGCCTCGGCCTTCTGAGTAGCTAGGACTACCGACAAGCACCATCATGCCCAGCTATTTTTTAATCTTTATTTTTTTAGAGACTGGGTCTCACTATGTTGCCCAGGCTGGTCTCAAACTCCTAGCCTCAAGTGATCCTCCTGCCTCAGCCTCCCAAAATGCTGGTATTACAGCTGTGAGCAACTACACTGACCCTAAACCATTTTTAATTTTTTCTTAAATGTAGCTCTTCACTTTACCTCCAAAGGTAAAATTTTTCTTATGCTGTTTTGTTCTTGCTTTTGCTTACTACACAAGTACAATCCCATAGGACATTGTGTCTACATTTTATAAAATGTGAATCTAAGGGACTTGGACATGCCACTGTTTAACTGTTGTGGGTGAGACTGATACTAAACCTCTGTGCTGAATAAATGAACAGACACATTGTGTTTCTCTATCAAAAGTTTTCATTGTAAAAGGTAGAGTCTCCCAAAATAAATCTATAAATTTCAGGTCATACTAATTAAATTCTAAAACAAAGTTAGAAGGTTGATGATAGGAGTAGACTTTGGGAACTGGCAAGAGTCCAGATGGCTCTTGTGTCATATAAACTAAAAAGATTCTAAAGCTGGATGGACAATAAATTCATGAGCAAGCCTAGACATTTTCACAAAACAGTATCCGTGTAAGATGGGGATTTGTCTTATTACATACCCAATCACATTCTAAAACGATAACAATTGAACTGCCTGTTCTTAAGCAATGGACTCTGATGTGGATTTTCATCTACTGTCATGTAGTTTTACTCTAGTTCGTCTTAGTTTTGTTCCATTCTTTTGTCGGCATTGACCAAATCTTCAGCTGAGCTAAAAACCGCTGTAGCCAGATACTAGTTCTGTTGCTAGAATTAATGGAAACTCTGAACTAATTTTTTTATTTTGTCCTATGGTGTTTCCAATTTGTAAATAAGGTTACTAATACACGCAACTTTTTCCATTCATAGAATACAAAGAAGATCTGAAACAGGTTTGTTTCAAGAACTCAGGAAAATCTCCTTGTATTCCTTTAATGACACAGGCCCAAAGATTATCCAATCTAAGTGTCTTCTCATTTTTCTGAACAATATTAGCACATTGAGCACATTCTTAAAAACCAAAATGGAAATCTGAAATAGAAAGAGTTCTGTTTACTGTCCAGTTTTGTGGTATGGTGTTATGGGCAACGTCTGCTGTTATTTTAAGGTTAACACTAAAGGTTTAATGATTAAAAGATATTAGCCATACTAGAATTATGGTGGGAAAAGACTAATTGCATTCAGAGTGAGCATTTATTGGTCATTACTTTAGAAGTGTCCACCCGTAGATATTATCTTCAAACTCCTATCACAAATATGGCTTTGCATCCCAATCACCTTTCTATAATATAACATGTGCTCTGAATAGACTTCCTGCCAATTTAAAGTTTCACCCTTAACCTTCATCTGCCAATAATCAGATTCAGTCTTCTCCTGAATAGAATGTCCCTGTAAACAGATGTGCTTTACTGTGCATCGAGAAATTCTTGAAACCAGCTTTCATCTTATAAAACGTGCATCCCAGAAAAGAGAGGCCCCTACAAATCATGTTCTCCTTTTTTCTTCTGAGAACCTTTCGCTGGTAAAAGAAAAGAAAGTTTTCGCCAGGTCAGGAGATCGAGACCATCCTGACCAACATGGTGAAACCCCATCTCTACTTAAAAATATGAAAATTAGCTGGGTGTGGTGGTACGTGTCTGTAGTCCCAGATACTTGGGAGGCTGAGGCAGGAGAATTGCTTGAACCCAGAAGGCAGAGGTTGCAGTAAGCCGAGATCACACCACTGCAATCCAGGCTGGTGACACAGTGAGACTCTTTCTTAAAAAAGAAAAAAAAAAAAAAAAAGAAGCCTAGAGGCTTTACATGTGTTATTACATTCTTTTTCATATGTGATATTTAAATTTAGTAAAGGAGATTTATGGTATGGACCCCATATCAAACAGATTAAATCTCTTTATTTTACTTTGACTCAGTTTCCCGCTCTACCAAATGGAGGCATGTTTATTGCAAAAGGTTCTTATAAAGATTAAATGAAATAATAAAATAAGATGCTTAATATGGAAGGCAGAACAGAGAAATTGCACAAACACGAAACACAAAAGCTGCATTTTTGTTCAAAGATGGCAAAAGAAATGGGTTGAGCTGAGGCTTAGTAATAAACTGAGTATGTCCTTTTCACATAAAAATAGCACTTTTTAATCTGATGATCTGTATGACACAATTTGGAGATACGATGAAGGGGGCTATTTGGCAAAGAAGAGAAAGAGGAAACAAAAAGGAAGAGGGAGGAAAAGAGGATAAAGAGGCAAAGAAGAGAAAAAAGGGAAAGGAAGAGGAGAGGAAACATTGTGATCCTCTCTTGCCTCCGCTCTGTGCCTTGCTACAATAAGCATTTCTTGTCATAGCTAAGTCAGGTCAGATCCTAGAGTGTCCTGACACATCAGGTAGAGAGGTTGGACTTGGTAGCTAAACAGATGCCTTACGAAGTTTAAGCAGTAGGTTTTTAAAACATGAGGAGAGATTAAGAAAAAACGAGAATGACAGTGAGTGAGTAGAGACGGGGTGGGGAGGATAACAAGACAATTGGTCCCCAAAGTCCAAATAAGTTTAAAAAATATTGTCTATTCCTATTGAAGCAGTGAGAATGAGGAAAGGATGGGTGTAAGAAACATTGTGAAGAGCCAGGCATGGTGGCTCACGCCTGTAATCCCAGCACTTTGGGAGGCTGAGGCGGGCAGATCACGAGGTCAGGAGATCAAGACCATCCTGGCCAGCATGGTGAAACCCCGTCTCTACTAAAAATACAAAAATTAGTTGGGTGTGGTGGTGCACACCTGTAATTTCAGCTACTCAGGAGGCCGAGGTAGGAGAATTGCTTGAACACAGGAGGTGGAGATTGCAGTGAGCCATGACTGTGCTACTGCACTCCAGCCTGGTGACAGAGCAAGACTCCGTCTAAAAAATAAAAAAATAAAAAAAATAGCAGAATAGGACATGGAATTAATTGAAACATTGAGAAGAAATAATAACCATAACACAACTTGGTGATTAGTCAAATAGAGGACAAAACAGAGGGAACTACTGAGGTATCAGGCCCAGGAGACCGGGAAATGGTGATTGAACTTAAAGCTACTGAAAGTGGAATTTCATTCGGCAACACAATATATTTCCAAAGTGACAATGCTTATTATGGAACAAATGTTTATCTGTTATCTGTAAACAGACTACATTCGATATAACTTTATAATGCAAACATAGGTAAATATAAGTGTATATCAATGTTTAATAATATATGTGCTGCCAAAGAGAGTACTCAATGTTTAATAATATAATTTAAGCAAATAAAATCTAATTTTCTGATCATTGGTGGGCATTAGACAGAATACACACCTTTGACTTTTATATGACATATTCCTCCTTAGATAAAAAGGATCTTTTCTCATATTAAGAAAATGGTTGGCCAGGTAAGAAGCTAGCACTTCTATAATTTGGGGGAAGTTATGGATATTCAAGTCAGAACACTCTACATCTGTGTAACTCTTATAATTCTCTTCTTTTGACTAAAAGAAAGCTAGTGGAGAGGAACATGAAATTTAAAAAGTCTAGAGGCAAGAAAAGGTGAAATATTTAAGTTCCCTATGCCTATAAACCCTCATATTCTACCTTGGAGGGGGCTGATTGGCATCATTTCACGGAATGTCCCAATGACTTATTTCCAAATGCGATACACGTTCCTTTCTTCACTACAAAGACAAATCATCCTTAATTTTATGATTTGGGAAAAGTTTCCCCATCCCCCTGCTTTTCTTTCTAATCTCTCTTGTTTTGTCCTTTTTTATTTTATTTGTTTCAACCATTTCCTCCTCAAAACACGAGGGCCATTCTTTAGTCAAGTGTTCCTACTAAATTGATGGGCTGTTTTTAGGATTAAGTATAGGTTTCTTAGAAGTCGAAGACTGTGTTTGCCATTTCAAACTCTTGCATTATATGTTGGAGGCAGCATGATTGAAAGAATACAGAGTTTGAGTCAGCAAGATCTGGAACTGAAATGTAACCCTGTTACTGAAAATTTGTGGGAATAGCATTGACCGTGGAGACTTGACAGCATTTTGCTTCCTCAAAAGCGACTTGGGTTCCATTCAAGTTTTTAATGAAGACTTTGGCCTGTTCTATTTTACCCAACTGAGTTTTCTGAACCATGTTCCCTGGTTCCTGTGGGAGAAGCAGCAGCCGAAGTATCAGCACCTGTAATCTATTTCTCAATCAGGGTTGCCAGACATGAGGGACTAATTGACATGAGCCAGTTTATATTTGGAAGCCATTAATGGCTAGCAACTGAATTGTTGAGACATTCAGTGCAATGAACCAGAGGGAAAAGAATAACATGCAAGTGCCATGGTTATATCAATAAACATCATCTGCAGCAAGCACGACAGTTGAGCTTAGCTGCCAAGCTTAAAACTAGGTCTCTTCCTCTAGTACTCACTTAGGTCAATGGGCCTAATAGAGTTTAGGGACTGAAACATGAGCTGATATTTCCAAACTTCTTAATTTTGGATTGTCTAAATTTAGATTTCAATTCAAGATTCTACTCCTATATGTTACGCTTTTAGATCTGTCTTGAAGGTACAAAGACTTCTGGAATTGGAGAAGTTTGGTGTTTCTAAGAAAAGAAAACTGAATAAATGGAGAAGTCAGAAAAAAAAAATCAATGCAGTCAAAACATGTTCTGTCCTAGAGAGTCACTTAACCTTTTTGACATAAAAATCGGGACAGAAAATAGAGGAAAAAATAAGCTATATGAAAAACTTCATGTACAGCAATTGTTATTCTCATTAGCCATTCTTCTACAAAAATAGCTGTCTATTGATCTAACATTATGGTCAACCACTACAGTAGTCTAAGAATTAGAATTAGAGGTGTTTCTACAATTGCTTCTACCATTGTCATAACCCCTTTGGAAGCTCAGAATACCCTACGTGGGCTGGGCATGGTGGCTCATGCCTGTAATCCCAGCACTTTGGGAGGCTGAGGCGGGCAGATCATGAGGTCAGGAGTTCGAGACCAGCCTGGCCAATATGGTGAAACCCCATCTCTACTAAAGATAAAAAAATTAGCCGGGCATGGTGGTGTGCGCCTTTAGTTCCAGCTACTCAGGAGGCTGAGGCAGAAGAATCACTTGAACCCAGGAAGCGGAGGTTGCAGTGAGCAGAGATTGTACCACTGTACTCCAGCCTGGGTGACAGCATGAGACTTGGTCTCAAAAAAAAGAAAAAGAATACCCCACTTGACTTCCTCATATTTCATGCTGGGCAAATAAAATTAAAATGTATATTTTATTATTTCCTTGATAACTTTTCAAGTCTGAAAAATCAATTAAGCACACAATTAGCAATGAAATAAAAGTTGCTGAATAATGACAGCAGTGTTGGAGCTAGGAAAAAGAGGTAGGGTGGTACAGTGGAAAGACATTAGAAATCTGGATTCCAGAACTTGGCATGCCATCATCCCTTTGCCTGCATTCTGCTATTCCCTTCTCCTAGATGACATTATTCTCCTTCTTTACTGGCAAACTCTGCTCCTCCTTTATGACAAGCTTAAATAAATAAAGCATTCTCCTTTGTTGTTTTTTATCGAAAGGGCCCTGCTCTGTCACTCAGGCAGGGTGCAGTGGTGCAATCACGGCTCACTGTATTCTTGACCTCCTGGGCTTAAGAGATCCTCCCACCTCAGCCTCCCAAGTAGCGGGGACCTCAAGCACACACCAAGCCTGGCTAACTCTTTTCTTATTTTCTATAGAGATGGGGTTTCCCTATGTTGCCCAACTGGTCTCAAACCCCTGGGCTAAAGCAATCTTCCTGCCTCAGCCTCCCAAACTGTGGGGATTACAGGTACAAGCCACCACACCCAGCCTAAGCATTCTCCTTGAAACTAAAAAGAATGATTCGAGGAAAGAGGAAGGACTTCAATGCAGTTCTGCATCTAAATTGAGCTCTGTACTTTATCTCCTTCTTATCTCCACTCATTTTACCTACTCTTGTTAAACTCATCTTGTTTCTACAGTTTCATCATATATTCCACTACTCTAAAACAGCTGTCTCCCAATTTTCTGCAGCATCTAGTCTAAATAAAGGACCAGCAATTAAGAACCTCCATGATCTTTTCCACTATAACCATCCCACTCCCCCTATGCACTTTCTGCTCTTTCCTAAAGTGGTTCAACATGTCCTGAATTTACATCTTTACTTCTGCTACAAGGCACGTGCTCACACTGCTTTCTGGGCTAGGACTGCCTCCCATCATGGTTCTGCATGTCCAAATTCCACCCATCCTTGAAAAGAAAGACTCAAGCCTCATTACCTCCATGGAACTTTCTTTTCCTAACTCTTCCAACCATCAATAATCTCTCTCTCATCTGTGCTCTCTTTCCACTTAAAATCTTGTCATATAATTTTAGCTCTTAATTATGTACAATTTTGCATTTATTCTTATTCTCATCATTTTTTAAAATTGCTTTCTCTCTCTTATATGATTAGAAACATTAAGACAATTGAATTTTAAGCCTCTGCCTCTATCAAGCACAGCTTCAAGGTGGGATAGCCAGTACATCCTAAAGGCCTTCATTACACATTCACAGTTAGAATGACCAAGGACTACTGGGACAGAACATTATGTTTTAGTCATTGAGAATTTTAGGAAACTAATCAGCAGCACATTCACAACTACCCCGGGCATTCTTTTGACAATGTGGAAGGCACTATCTCAGGCACTGATTCTCTGGCTCAGATTTTTTGTTCCCATCTTCTGTCCACATCACTCTCCAGGGCTGCATTTGCGCCAGCTGGATTCCATCCAGAAACGGATTCAAATAGATAATAGGCAAACTAGAATTCCCATCTTCCTTGATTAGATGTGAAATTGTATAGCTGGGTGTCACTCACATGCCAGCCACTCAGGATTCTATGTTATCAATTAATTTCTCCTGAGAGCCGAACTGGGGAGATTGTGACGATTCTGTTTTCAAAGACTTGTAAAATTATAGCTAGACCAGATTTTCATGGATAGTGCTAGATATATAGGCCTGTCCACTCTGTGCTGCATAGCATAAATTAAAACACCCTGTTAATTTCATAGTAAATCATACTGGGTTTTTGGTTTTTTTCTGCGGTGGGAATGGGTTGTAAAAATTTTGTCTAGGAATGGCATTCTCATTTGTAGGGCAATTAGCAACTGAGGTAAAAGGATTTAAATTACTTAGAAGAAAGAAGAAATTATTGCACACTGTCAAAACTATGAATCTTACTTGTTGTTGCTTCAGTAATTTAGAATATGCTGTGGATTTTCCAGGAAAGAATATCATAGAAACCCAGAATGTTGGAGGCATACCTTGGAAATCATCTAAGCAGAATCTCTCATTTTATATCTGAGGAAACATAGGACTGGGTTTGTTGTGAGACCAGCCTAAAATCACAGAATTCATTCTTAAAAGGCAGAGTTCTACACCCAGCCTATATCTTTTTTTAAAAAAGTGCGAGTCAGTAAATTCTACCGGGACGAAAATGAGTTCACGTGTACTTTTTACATCAGGATCCAACAAGGAGAAGGGATGAATCCAGCTCCCTGTTTGACCACGGACTTTCTTGCTGAGGGCTACCATGAGTAATCAGGCATTATAAAGGATGATTGGGACTGGAACAAATACAAGGAAAAGCTTTTTATTTTTTCAGATGTAATTCCTTATGGAAAATCTGTTCTAATAGAGATCACCAAGCACTGTTGCTATGTATGATCTGTGAAAATATGCAGCTTTATCATAGAGAAACTTCTTTGTAAAAGCATTTTTTTAAACATATGCTTAAAGAATACATTGTCCACTGTTGATGATAACAGTATTAACCATCACAACTTCAAAACAATTTTCATTTGCACTAAATCACTGGAACTTGTAATATTTAGGTAAGGAAAGCAGATACGTCATTTCTGTACACCAGAAAACTGAATCTAAGGGACAGCATGCCATTTGCCCAAGTTTAAAAACCTGAGTGAGGTAACGAGTGTTAGAACGCATGTCTTCTGGCTCCCACTTCACTGCCCAATACTTCAAATGATTTCAAATATACCACATTTTGTCAATATTAGGGACAGCTATTGCATTAGAACAGTTGATGTCACCTTACTGGGAAATCGATGCTTGAATATTTCCTTAGGTACTAGAACTTTCCCAAGAGAAGAATATGAGCAATATTCTTCACAGCTTAATAAATTACATGACTGTATATACAATTATGCATCTACATAATTTACATTTGAAACTGATTTATTTGTAAAGGAAATAACAGTAGTCATTATTGGATTATAAATGTACTTTCTAGTCATAACTTCTATTTTTCATTTTTTACTCTAAGGAATAACAATTTAATAACTCAAAATAAAAAGATTAATTTGGAATATCCTAAGGATGGTTTCGATTTTTAAAAAAGTTTTGTTTTTAAGATATGTTCTAGATTTCCTTTTAGTTGTTGTTAAGTATCTCAAGAAAGCCATTATGATTTCCAGAGCAATGAAAGAAATATGTCTAGGAAAAAGAGCATATTTGTTCATATTTTTAGGTTATTGGTCATATTTCAATCCACTGGAAAATGTGATTGCAAATCTGGTTAGAATTATAAAAATATCAGGCTTACCAGTATTACAACTTCTTATGAAAGTGTGAATTCTGTTGAGAATGTGAAGATAAAGTGCAAGAATAATTATCTTTTTTTATAGCTAAATTTTATAATAGTGAATGCTATTGAAAAAGGGATTCTATGAAAGTTATTTTTTGATCCATAAGAATACTTTGTTCATACTATTTTCCTTTTTTTAAGTTTCCAACTTTTATTTTAAGTTTAGGGGTGCATGTGCAGGTTTGTTACAAGGTAAATGTGTGCCATGGTGGTTTGCTGCATGGATCGTCCCATCACCCAGGTGTTAAGCCAAGCTTCCATTAGCTATTCTTCCTGATGCTTTCCCTTCTCCCAACTGCCCACCTTATGACAGGCCTCAGTGTGTGTCGCTCCCCACCATTGTGTCCATGTGTTCTCATCATTCAGCTCCCACTTATAAGTGAGAACATGCGGTGTTTGGTTTTCTCTTCCTGAGTTCGTTTGCAAAAGATAATGGCCTCCAGGTCCATCCACGTCCCTGCAAAGGACATGATCTCTTTCCTTTTTATGTTCATGCTATTTCCAACTAAGCCTATACATTAAACACTTCTATAAAACAATGCTTCCCTATTTCCTATTTGCATCTCAGTTGTTGTTTATAATGAAAATCAAGTGTGCCATTTTCAGTACTCAAAGAGAAGGCCAGAAGAAATAAAGCTGAGCTGTTACTAAACTCTTACCAGCTGTATTCGCGATCTTCCATCGAGTGGCAACTGCTCTTCAGTTTCTATCGCATTGCCTCAAATATGCTCATAACCTCCACCAAAAAGACCACATAAAATGGCAAACTGTTGAAATGAGAAAGAGCACCAAGAAAAGATGCAAGTCCTTGCAGGGGGAATACAACTCAGAAAGGATGACACAGAAGATGAGGGCATCAGTCTCTTTTGCTCTCACCACTGAGACAAATTTGGCACTATGATCAGCTTGTTATGCAGACAGATAATGGGCTCTCTTAGTTTTCACTCTGCAACCATTTGTGATTTGATTTTTAAGTAATTTGATTTTCCCCATAGTTTATGAAATATACAACCTTTAATTTTATGTAACAATTTATACTTTTCAACATGTTTTTAAACATTTCATTTGATTTTGACAACCTTATGGAGCATGCCACATAACGAAGCACTTGTGCCCATTTTAAATAATTAGAAGCAGAGACATATCTTAGGTGATATATACTGAAATAGTAATGTTTAGTATAAGATCATGATGTGTGCAGTTTATTCTCAATAGTTTAAGGGAGAAATATGTATATATATGGAATATATATTATGTATGAATACAAAATCATTGTGTGTATATATATAGAGAGAGGTGTGGGGGGGGAAGAAATTGATAAGGCAAGCTATTGGGGCAAGTTGTTAACTATAAATGAATATGGGTAACTGGTATGTAAGTGTTCTTTCTGACTCTTACAACTTTTCCATAAGTTTAAAATTGTTTTCAAATACAAATTGTTTAAAAGAGGCATAGTTGGGTACAGTGACTTATGCCTCTAATCCTGGCGCTTTGGGTGGCTGAAGTGGGCAGATCCCAAGGTCAGGAGTTCGAGACCAGCCTGGCCAACGTAGTGAAATCCCTTCTGTACTAAAACTACAAAAATTAGCCAGGTGTGGTGGCATACACCTGTAGTCCCAGCTACTTAGGAGGCTGAGGCAGGAGACTCACTTGAACCTGGGAAGCAGAGGTTGCAGTGAGCCGAGACCATGCCATTGCACTCCAGCCTGGGTGACAGATATCTCAAAAAAAAAAAAAAAAAAAAAGGAAGTACAGGAAAGTTAAGTAATTTGCATGAATAAACAGCTGATTAGAGGCAAAGTGAAAAACTAGAATCCAGATCTCCTACCTGTAATCTATTTCTGTAAACTGAAAGTAATTTCCACTTAAATCATAGTCAGCATTTATAGCTGCGGTTCCACATCAGTGGATTAAACCAAGCTTAGATGGAAAAACTATTCAGAGAAAAAAAGTACAACAATAATTTTAAAAATACAGATTTTAAAAATACAGTGTAACTATTATATTTACAAAGCCCTTACCATCTATTGGGTATTATAAGTAATCTAGAGAGGATTTAAAGTATATAGGAAGTATATGGGAAGATGTGTGTAGGTTATATGCAAATATTATGTCATTATATATCAGGGACTTGAGCATCCCTGATTTTGGTATCTACAGTGGGATTCTGGAATCAGTTATTCAAGGAGACCAAGGGAGATTGTTTTATAAATCACAACCATACATTTTGCCAGTCAGTCACCAATAATCAGTACCATAGCTCAGGGAAAACTCATAATGATGATTTATTAATAACCTTTATTTATACATCATACTATTCATTGCAAATCGTTTTCACCAACTTTATTTTATTTTATCTTCATAATGTTTCTAATGAAGTGGATAGGACAGGCATTGTGGGACCCATTTTATAGATTAAGAAACAGGCTGTGAAGGTTATTTGTACCATTAATGTCCACAGCTACTAAACGGCAGAGTTTAGAAGGATGCCAATAGAGAATATCGGAAAGAGCACTGGTTCTGGAATTTAGGATTTCAATTTCAATATGCCTTCTTAGCATTCTAATGCCTTTTTATACTCCTAATGACCATACCTAAAACTTTTAGGGCTCACGTTGTATTTGGCGATAGAAAAACAACATTCTTACCGGCACAGTGGCTCACACCTCACCTGCAGTCTCAGCTAATTGAGAGGCTGAGGCAGGAGGATCACATGAGCCCTGGAGTTCCAGGCTGCAGTGAGCTATGATTGTGACCACTACAACCCAGCCTGGGTGACAGAGCGAGACCCTGTCCCTAACAAAGCAAAAAACAAAAACATTCTCTTACAGAATACAACAAAATGACTGAGAAAGATGTTGGTTTTACTTACTAATAGCATATATAACAGTAACAGCTAATATTTATTGAATACATACTTACCATGTGCAAGTAAGTGCTGTATATACATTATCTAATTTAATTTAGGTAACATTTCTGTGACACAGAATTCTCTTGGTCACAATCTTACAAGCAAGGAAACAGGCTCTGAGAGTTTGACTGACTTGGCCAAGGTTACAGATTTGCAGGGGCCAAGGTTGGATACGGACCCAGGCAATCTGACTCCAGACCCCCTACCATTAAGTAACTAGTCTTTATTCCACATTTTCCTTTTTTTCCTTTAAGCTCAGCTGACTATTTAACAAATGTCTTTTCCTCACATTTAGTAATTTTTCAATTCTGAAATTCAGATAATCCTTTCTGGAAACATAGTTTATATGGAAAAGCATTTGCATGAAAAAATAGACCCTCTTTCTTATTTGCACTCTCTTGAAAGCAGACACCACATCTTATCTGCACCAATAGCAGCTCCTGGCACACGGGGAACATTCAATAAATGTTTGTTAAATGAATGAATGATTTTCAGAGTTATCTATTAAAAAGCTTTTAAGACATCATGATCTAAATACTTCAATACAAGACCTAAAAATTAAGTTGGCTCAAGTCACCAAATCTCAACTTTATAGCAAAGCACACAGTTTTGGTACCAGGAAAACAAGTAAATGAAAGCAGAAAACAAATTTCACTTTTAAGAAATTTTTAATTAAGCCCTTGGAAAGTTGAACCACTCTGTGGATGTTTGAAAGAATGTGGCCTTTGACTATCTGGATAACCTTTTTTAGATTATAATCTATTATCTCTGCATGACAAAAAGTGATGCCCAGGCTCACCACTGTCTGCATTTCATGATTTTCCCTTTGCCATATCCAGGTAGGATAAAAAAGGACAAATAGTCAAGCAAAGACTATGGTCTCAGGACAGGAGGAGAACCACCTCCAGGATATACAGCCAAGCTTTCTTTTCTTCTTCTCATTTGCCGCCTTCTTCCCCTTCCCCTTCATCTCCTTCCCCACCTCCACCTCCCCCACCTCCTTTTCTGCTTCTTTTTCCTCTTCTTGTTCCTCCTTCTTCCTCCTCTTCCTCCTCTTCCTCCTCCTCCTTCTTCTTCTTCTTCTTCGAGACAGGGGTCTTGCTATGTTTCTCACTCTGATCTGGAACTCCTGAGCTCAAGCGATTGTTCTGCCTCAGCCTCCTGAGTGTCTGGGACTACAGGTGAATGTCACAGCACCCAGCTATAGCCAGCTTTCAAAGGTGCCCCTCACAGCTGCCCACTGAGCAATGACTCAGGAAGGGACCAGTTGGAGGGAAGATGGGAGCTCAAGAAAAGTGTCAGGATACATCTTGCAACTTCCTTCTTGCAACCCATGCTTCTAGCCCTTCCTTTCATGGTTTCTTCTCACTCCAAAATTTCCCATACTATTTATTTGCATACACTTTCCCCCAAATAAGAATGACTAGGCATCCTGAGAGGATCATATTCACCTACCTCCCTTCCCTCTTTAGTAATAACATCTTTGTTCTATCTTGGGCATTTCAGTACAGCCCACAGACATCTTAAGTGCAGAGCTTAACTTTATTGTAACATAAAGGAATTTCAGAGTAAAAACTGCATTATCAAAGTCAATCACACATGGAGCTCAGGTTACTCAGCCTGGCATGGCTCAAAGCCTTATAATAATTCCTTGTAGGCGCTGCCTGTTATCACTCCCTTGGCTGTCTGTCACCCTTGCCTCAGGCTCCAGCCTTAGCCTCAGCTTCTTCTTCCTAATGCACCTGCCAGCCCCAGACATGGGTTCTTTGCATATTCTGCAGAATGAGGATTCTTCCTAAGTCTCAGTACATCCTTATCAGCATCTCTCACAGACTGCAACCTCTGCATTCGGCTTGTGTCCAAGGTCCTAGACTCCACCACTGCTTCCTCTTCATCCTCTCATCCCAATGCCTACTCCTGGGCATTCCTGCACTCCTGCCCTCTGGCATGTACAGTTTTGAATTTGTAATTTATGCCTCTATCTGCTTACATGAAGAGGAGGTGACAAACTGGATTTGGCACATATTGAATTTCTTGGATGGGGTTCATTTTTTTTTCTGTTTCTGGAATCCACTGTTTTCTAGCAAAAACTTTCTTAAGATTTCAAACACCAACCCCAACACTCTCAGTTTACCTGCTTAAATGACTCCCTGTCCCTGGGGCTGAAGTCACAACATTCAGGTTGTTATTCATGATTATCAATCACCGTCTTTTTGGGTCCCTGTTGTTTTGCCTTCATATCATTTAATATTTAAATTTAAATATAGAAACTTAGGCAACTGTCAGAGTCACTCCTCCACCAATGCTCCCTGGGAAGGGTATATGCTTTTTGCTCACTCAAAGCAGATTATATGGAACAAGTGCTTAAGAATGTTCATGACAAAAAAGACTCTCAGAAAAGGAAGGAGAAAGTGAATGACAGCGAGTCCTTACACAAGCAGGGCACGGATATTCCTTTTCAGATTTTGTAATTCCTATACCGGTCATTCTAGTTCCAAGTAAAGAAACCAGGCTAAAAAAAAAAAAAAAAATCACACACCTGTAGAGTTAGGATTTGGACCGAAGTCAGTTTGTCTCCAAAAATTCATGCGTTCTCTCAAAAGAAAGTTCTATATAAATGCTAAACAGTAAAACCCAGTCATTAATTACATGGAAGCAGTTTACATTTTCCTGCAATTTACACCTTTTTTTTCCAGACTAATTAAATTTCCTACACTGGTAAAGTGCTTCTTCCCACAATTTACTAGAGTTTTTGGTAAAGAGCTAAAAGAAGGTTTGCTGTGAAGCTGGCGAGGAAGGGAAGACTGAGATTCCAATAAAAACTTGTTAACTGGCGTGCAACACCGTGCCTATTAAGAGTAGAACAACTCTCCTACAGAATACACAGCCGAGTCTATACATTGCTTGTTAAGTACTGGCCCAAGTGCTCATGTCTCAGACTTGTCCCTTGGACCCATGCCCAAGCCAGCCCTGAGAGGGCTGGAACAACCCCTCCTCTGCACCCCCCCGCCTCCCCGCAACCCTGCAGAAAACACTGATGGTTATTTAGAATCTAGGGCATCACAATGAACATGCCTCAGTATTTTCATAAGGTGTTACTACTGATGTTGTTCTGAAAAAGCAAGGCATGCGCGCACTTACTTAATGTGTTCTTTCTTGATTTATGCGTCCTTGATTTTTAAATCACTTCCAGAAATTCTTAGTAAATGGGAAAAGAATTTCTCAGATAAATACGTTATCTTTTCCTCCAACAGCATGCCAGATCACTTCTTGAAAGATCGTTTCCAGATTCTTCTTCAGTTCAAACTGATTTTCACAAACTTGAATCTGCACACCGTAATTAGGAAGCTACTGTAGGCCAATTTATTCGGTTAATTTGCATCAGTCTAAATAATTTTTCTTGACAGATTACTTCCGTTCTAAGTACCAAGTACTTTTTAATCCTAGTCAGGTTATTGCTAAGGATAAATGATTTCACATTTCTCATAAAGATGCCTGTCATTAAGAATATTAACACAAATTCCTTCCCCTTGAATAGAAATGAGCTGTCATTTTAGCAATGTTGCTGTGTCAGCCTTTCTATTGTCAAACACAACAAATGATGGGAAAATCAATTTACTCTTTAGAATTAGTCAAGTGAGGAATCCTTTGAAGTGGGGGTGCAGGGTTTTGCCTGGATTCTATAATCACGTAACAGCGAGCACTGTATGTATGTTGGTAAAATGTTGTGAAATTTAATGAGGACTATTTGTTGCCATAAGACCTTCCAGACAGAATCTATCTCTGAAAAAGAATTCCTCACTCCTAAAATAGAGGTCTGATGAGCAACAGATGTGATTTAAATGAACCCTTGTTCAATTGAACCAAGAATATATTGTAATCTGTATGAGGCACAATTCAGAAGAGAGGGAGGTGGCTACAGCACAGCCTCAGCGTTGAGTTTGATTGTGAAGTTTGAACATGTATTTATTTCATAAAGTTTCTCTCACAAGGCACAATGCAAATGAGCTCTTAATTAATATGAGCTAATGGTCAGAGGATGGTCTACATGCTGTTTATAAAACAATTTACACTTTTATTTTATAGTCTAAGAATGTGTGTCGAAAAGCATTTCAATGAGTAGCCATAACCTTCAGAGTGATCTATGTCCTGGCAATGATTTGCGAGTTCCACAACTTGGTTTCTCCACCCATAAAGAGAAGATTAGATCGTTGTTCAAGAATGACAACTATTTAATATTTGGAAATGACTAAATAATGAAGTGCCTGGATTCTATAGAAATGCCGAGGAGAAAAGAAGATTAATTTCGAACCAAAGTCTAGCACAAACATGACTTTCCTATTGTAAATCTCATGAATAGAAAAAGAAATTACATCTAAAGCTTTGTTTCTAGGGCTGAAACTCTGGAAATATATTAATTTTAGGTTGTTTCTGATGGCAAAAAAAAAATATCTGTTTACTATAATCTTTTGCCTGTGGAGATGAGAAAAATTCTTCCTGCTACATTTTACTGAAATAATGCAGTTAGCAAAGATTCAAATGACAAGAAGAGAAGGGTCATCTTTTTGTTCCTCTGCCTCTAGGTAGGACTATAGTTAAGCTATCTCAGGAAACAGAACAGCTCCCAAAAATCTCCAGGTAAGAATGATAAAAACTAAAAAGAGCAAGTGAGAAAGCTCAGGGGCTCTGAAATTAATAAAGGTCAGTTCCAGCTCACATCGTTTCATTTAAAATTTATTTCTATTTGGAAATAGCCTGACAGCAAAACTCCAGTGGATGGGCTGTTTGGCACTAATTCTCGGTGAAAATTCCATTTAGTATTACTACTAACGTCTGGTCATTGTTTATTCGCCTCCTCTTCACCCCCTTGGTGAGGGAGGGATGGCCAAAAACATGGCACCCAACAGTGGAAAGATGAGATCCACAGCAGCTGATGAGTCACATAAACTCACAGCCCAGGGAAGGAGGATAACAGATGCCATGCAGGGCACCCGGGGTCTGCACTGGGAACAGAGTGGACAAGCAGAGGCTGCGGGAGGCAGTCGTAACAGGAGGATGTGGTGCCCTCAGGCTCCCCGAGGAAGACGTGATTGGCTTGTTTGAATAATTGTGTGGGCTGGTAAGGAAGTAAAACCCACTAGGTTGAAGACCTGCTGGAGTGAGGCTGGCGCACCTGACAGAGAAATCAGCCTGGTGGGGAGCCTTTCCCGCTGGAGGGGACATACCCAGTGAAAGCAGGGGACCTCACAGTTAGGTCCTGGTGGGGTCCTGGTGAGGCTCAAAGATAATAAATACCAAGATAACACATGAGATTTTAGGAGTTACAAGCCAATCCATACAAACTATGCTGACTTATATGAGACCCATGTTCCCTTGACCACACCTGATCTCTCTAAGTTCTTTCCTACACCTATTTTGTCTCATAGGAAAAGAGCCACATTTGACTAGATTGATAAAATGGGCATTTAAGCAGTTTTTCTAGCAGGAGTATTCTCAGGCCAAGACCATATAATTAGCTAAATGACTCATGCAGACGTATCCTTCACTCCTTGCTTTGGTTTGAATGAAAAGAGTAGGAGAGCCCTAAATCATCCAGACAAATTACATCTTTAACTCTTTACTTCATTTTAATTTGTCACAAGGTAAATGTTGACAAACGTTAGACTTACAGCCAAAGGGCTAAAAAAAATAAGTCTAGCTTGCCATCGTGGCTGTATTCCCTCCTTCCATTTTTCAAGAATACTGTCGGGACACACAATCAGGTCAGGGAGCTCAGCCTTACTGGAGAGTCTCTCATTTCCCCTGGTTTAACAAATGTCCTTTATCTAAAATACAAAACTTGAGCTGTCTGGGCTCTGCCTGAAACTACTGGCCTCTTGCATCCTTTAGATAAGTGACATTTGAAGTTAATGCTGGGTCTATCACCCTTAGTTATAGCATGTTGGACAAAGCATTTTATCTTCTGGACCCCAAGTTCCATACTTATTTTATTTTTATTTTTTGAGACAAGGTTTCACTGTGTTGCCCAGGCTGGAGTGCAGTGGAACAATCTAAGCTCACTGCAACCTCTGCCTCCGGGGCTCAAGTGATCCTCCCACCGCAGCCTCCCAAGTAGCTGAGACTACAGGTATACACCACCACACCTGGTTAATTTTTGTATTTTTTGTAGAGGCGGGGTTTCATCATGTTGCCCAGGCTAGTCTCAAACTTCTGGGCTCAACTAATCCACCTGCCTTGGCCTCCAAAGCGCTGGGGTTACAGACATGAGCCATCATGCGTGGCTATACTCTTTAATGAGGAAGTTAAACAAGAGTTTTAAAATATTTTTTTAGTAGCAAACCCATTGTCTCAAACAATGTCCAAAGTCACTCTGTAAAACAGATAGAAATAATGTTTCTTCGTTTTAATCCAATGAGTGAAGCCCAAGCCAGAATGCCTGGCCTCCCTCACATCCGCCCCCTTCCCAAATGCTGCCAAGGTTCCTGAAGTACCCCTTGAAAGCCTAAAGCTTCTTGGAACCCAGTTTGAAAACCACCAGCTCAGATAATATTTCAGGTTTCTTCCAACGTTCAGTAGAATAGAAAAAATCATAGACTACAGAGTCAGACAGACCTAGATTCAAATCCTAGTTCAGTCACTTTCTAAGCTGTATGACCAAACTCAATTTACCCATCTGTAAAATGAAAGTAAAAATAGTTCTGCTCGGTTAAGAAGACATGTAAACCACCTAGCCCAGTGCCTGAAACCCAGGAGGGATTTGTAAATAGTAGCTATAATAAAGGCTATGACCCTCACCCGAGCATAACAAAATGAGAGACACTCTGTTTCTGTTGTCATTCCGCACGCGTTGTCTGTCTCCACAGGTCTGGAACCCTGCATTGTTTCCTCTGGTGGCTCGGGACAGGGCCCTGCATAAAGCAGGTGCTTAGTGAGTATTCACTGAATGAAACTGACAGCTGACTCAATCTTACCTGCACTGTTGTCACCTATGTGGGCATAGGTGAGAGCTACCACATGGTTTAAAATATGAATGGTTGTTGTAGATATGCAATTGTTTGTGAGGGTTTGAAAACTTGCATAAGCTTTTATAAACCTTGGAGAGGAGCCTCTAAACTTCACTCAGGTCAGCTTACTTTAGGACGTAAGTTCGTGAGGGAAACAGGAATGTTGGCATCTGTTGACCCTTTGCTACTGCACTTGAACTACAAATTTGCAGTAAGATCGCTGTCATTCCTGGAACCGAATCCTCAGGAACTTGAGGCCAAACTTCTTTAAAACCTGAATTGGTTTTGATTGTTCCAAATTAGTGGAGGCAGGAAAACTCTTCTAATTCACTGAACAATCTGTATGTTTGGAGAGCATGTACTGCGTAGACACACCCCAAGTCTCTTAAATGACACCAGAGTCAATACAACTAACACAGATGGAATTTGAAGCACGTTGCTTTTACCAAAAAAAAAAAAAAAGGCAGGGGTGGGGGGAATGTCATTAAGGACACTTTAACACAAAGCCACAAGAAATTCAGCACCTGACAGCTTGTGTTCTATATTTCACCCCATATCATAAAGTAATTCACCGGAGAGCACTTGCTCACTTGCTGAGCTGCTGTTGTGATAGCACGCATTCTTTCAACAGCGGAGGAGTTCCTCCATAAACTTAGTCCCCAAAGCCCGTGAGGTCTGAAAAATCTCACCTTTGGGGAATTTTCCTGGCATTCTGTAAGGGAAGTTCCACTTTATAGGTCCTCTGATGGGCAGTAGCAAAGGATCAACAGATGCCAATATTCCTGTTTCCCTCACAAACTTACGTCCTAAAGTAAGCTGACCTGAGTGAAGTTTAGAGGCTCTTCTCCAAGGTTTATAAAAGCTTCCTTTTTTAGCTTATGCAAGTTTTCAAACCCTCACGAACAATTGCATATCTGCAACAACCATTCATATTTTTAACCGTGTGGTAGCTCTCACCTATGCCCACATAGGTGACAACAGTGCAGGTAAGATTGGGTCAGCTGTCAGTTTCATTCAATGAATACTCACTAAGCACCTGCTTTATGCAGGGCCCTGTCCCGGGCCACCAGGGAGAACAACGCAAGGTTCCAGACTTGTGGAGACAGACAACGCGTGTGGAATGACAACAGAAACAGAGACCTAGGGAGAAAAGAGGAGAAACCAGGGAAGGCCTTTGTGGAGGACACGGGATTTGATCCGAGGCTTGAAGGAAATGGGCGTGAGGACTGGGGTATGAGTAAAGATGGGAAATGGAGAATTGAAAGGCCATCTTTGGCGAATGATTCACATTCTAATGTGCTGGGGAGTAGGTGAGGCAGTAGGGCGGGATGGGAAGTGGGAAATTAGTGTGGAGACAGAAATTGTGGGCTTTGAATGCCAGGATGAGGAATTTCTTTGCGTGCTGGGAAGCAGTGGCAGCGGCAGGGCAGGATAATAATAATTTAAAGAAAATATGAGTAGCAAGTTGGGGGAGGAGGGAGGGAAGCTTGGTGTTCAGAATAAATAAGAACTTTCTCAGAGCACCCAGGCTCAGTGGAAAGAGCGCCCTGGTTCCGTTTATCGCTCCCACAGAGAAGAGAGTTGAGACCCAGAGAGGTTTAAAATTAGAGGGGTCGACAGGGCACAGGGAACTCCTGGCCAACCATCCTTAGGAAAGCAACAGACCAGGAATAAAGAGAAGCAGCAGAAGCACCTGGTCTGAGTCTAAGAAACATCAGTGTTTACTAAGCACTTGGTCTCTGGAACGCCTGGCTTTCCAAATACCACATCTTCCCATCCACTCCATCCTGCCACAGGCAGCTACTGTGCCGGGTGCTCGGGGAGCGGGAACCGCCTGCCTGGAAACCCTGAGCCCCCGCCCGCCGCCCTCCGAGCCGGCCGGCTGCAGCGCAGTTTGTTTGCCGAGGTTTGCATGCACATATTGAGTTGCCTTTTTTTTTTTTTTTTCCAGTCCTTTCAGCAGTGTCCCGAAATTCACCCCTAGTGTAACTTCTGCCTCTGCTCCTCCTCTTCTTGGAACTGCCTTTTGTTTGTCTGGCAGCGTTGGTTCTATGGGGGTGTGTGATGATAATAATACGCGGGCTTATATAACCGTCTTCATCTTGCGAACACTTCGCAGACCGCCCCTAATGAATCTTGGGGCGGGTGTCGGGCCGGGGCGGCTTGATCGGCACCTAGGAAACCCCAGGCGCAGAGGCCAGGAGCGAGGGCAGCGAGGACCAGAGGCCAGGCCTTCGTGGCTGCCGGCGCTCCTCGGAGGTCAGGGCAGATAAGGAACATGACTCTCCCCCTCCGGAGGAGGAAGGAAGTCCTGCTGCCACCTTATCTCTGCTCCTCTGCCTCCTCCCTGTTCCCAGAGCTTTTTCTCTAGAGAAGATTTTGAAGGCGGCTTTTGTAAGTATCGGGCTCTGCTTTTACTTTAAAAAGAAAGAAGACAAACTTTCCTTCCCGTCCTTGTCCATTTCGTATTATTTATTCCTTATTCATCATATTATTATTCGTTAGATTCTCAGACGGTGGAAAGTATGTTTCTGGCCAAAGTCCTCCACCCAAATTTGGTCCCTTGTAATAATCGGAGGGGAAAGAGGTTTCTGTTGATAATTCACTTAACAAAATAGCACCCAGGAGAGGTGCTGAAACTGGCCACTTTCACAGCATTCTGGTGATGTCTGGCTGTTGATACACACAACACTACACACACACAACACTACACACACACACACAGACACACACACAACACTACACACACACACAGACACACACAGACACACACAGACACACAGACACACACACACACACACACACACCCCTCTTGGCCCTAAAGAGGAGCCCCTAGTCACCCGGCTTGTTAGACAAGAAAAAGGATGCCACTTGGGTCTGCAGTTTCTCTGCCTTGGGTACACACAGTTTCAGTCAGACGTAATTGTTGAAAGTTTCTTTTCACACTATGAAATAAATCCCATCTTTCACTGCAGCCTTCAAACTTGCACTGGCTTGGGTAAACTGTACAGAACACTGTAACTATAGTGGACATGGGAATTTTTATTAAATTTTTCACTGCAAAACTGAAGGATCTAATACTAACGAAACATGGACACTAACTTTTTAAGTACAGGCAAAATCCAAAGTCCTTTTATTAAACTATGTTTCTGTAAAGAGTGCTGAATTAATAGAGTACTCTTCTCAGACATGATGCTCACTGCTTTGAGAAACTGCTTTCCAACAAGATGTGAATTTAAAACTCTAGAATAACGTGAAGAAAGATACAGCTTTGGAATACTTAGCAACTATGATTTGCTATTTGAGCAAACCCAAAAAAATAAAGGGTCTAATTTGGGCAGTTGTACAATTTGCATTTATAAAACCATGATTATAATTTAGTATGCTATGGGATACAGAGATTTATTGTTTTAATAAGACTTCAGGTAAGAAAACTAAGAACTATAAATTGACAATAATGTAGAAAAGCAAGGCCTCTCACTTTTAATGCCATAAGTGCTATGATTAATTCATAAGCCTTTATCATCTTTACCTTTAGATGAATGGATGTGAAGACGATGCATAATATGTATGTATATGTAAGTGTGTATATGTGTATTTAGTTATCTTAAATTCTTACATTTGTTGTATTTATCTAGTGCTCAGTATTTTATATGATAGTGTAACATACAAAATGGATCAAGCGAAGAAATTTATTTCACGTTAACTCTCAGATTGCAGTATTTATTCACTATTAACACACATAGGAAATATTATAAAATTATGTCTTTTTTTAGATTCTCTTTAAATGATATTTTCCCTTACTCTCTGTAGCTCCCATGAAATTCTAAGGTATAATTAAAGTCAAAAATGAGACTGGATTCTAGTTGCTTTTACCCCTACATTTAAAAGTGATATTTCAACACTAAATTCTATACTCTACCTAATTTGATTACAAAGATGAACCACATAATCTCAGCATTAGCCTCAAAGGCATACTCAGTCATAATAGAAAGAAGACAAACTTTGATGGGATCTGGATTTGAGGCTTAGTTTGGTCATTACCTGGTTATGTGACCAGGATCAAGATCTTTAAGATCTATAAAATAAGATCAATATTATTTCCTCCAAGGAAAGGATTTGTTGAAAGGCCTAGAAGGAAATAATGTATGTAAAATATTTAGCATACAGTCTGAAAGTAGTGGTATTTCAGTCCATTTTAGAGCTTTTCCATTTACTCTATTTTTTCAACTTTCATTCAATTCATTTATTGAGCATCTACTATGTACTGTGTGCTGTGCAAAGCACCAGTGGTACAAAGGTGAATAAGGTTCATATCCTGCCTTGAAAGAGTTTGTAGTTTGAGGGGACAGACTAAAACAACAGATGGTTTTCAAAACAATATAATAGCAAAAATAGAAATGTGTTCAAGATTAAGAGTCAGCACTGAAGCCAGAATTGTTCCCTCTGCCTAGTGAGAGTCAAAGGAACTTTTCACAGAGGTTTAAAATGATAATCAGGAGATGTGGAAGGACATTCTAGAAGAGCAGAGCACTGGAGAACAGGAGGTATGAGAAAGCCAGGGAACAGGAACTGGGTCAGATGGTGCTGAAGTGTTTAATTTGGGAGGCGGGAGGTCCAGTAGGGGCCCAACCATCAGCATTTGCTGCTTCATGCTGAGGTGTTTGGACCTATTAACTTTAGTGAAAAAAAAAAATCATCCATGGACCAGCCTCTGATCTGCACACAGTTTATTTTCCTAGGTCACATTAGATAAGAAGCTTATCTGTCCCCAAATGTAAATCCACTACATCACTAAACCATGGTTGGTTCAATGGACTATTCTGGTTATCTGTTTGTAGCAAACCTATCTCAATGACGGAAGCATTGTAGCATGAGCTCTTAACTCACCCAGCCTCAGCACTTTCAGGATTACTTTTTAATTAATGGGGAGACATCAGAGGACTTTGTGTGAGTCTGAGAAGGCCGGGAGTAAACAAGCCTTGTGATTTAAGCTTTGGAAAGATTTGACATAGATCATCTAGTATCCCATATGAGTGTGTGCCAGGCAAAGGCCTGGGGCTAGCAATACTCTAGGAGACCAATTAAGTGACTATTGCAGATCAGGAGCAGTGACTCAGACCTGTATTACCAGCACTTTGAGAGACTGAGGTGGGCAGATCACTCGAGCTCAGGAGTATGAGATCAGCCTGGCCAACACAGCGAAACAGAAAAAATACAAAAATTAACTGAGCATGGTGACACAGGCCTGGAGTCCTAGCTACTCCAGGGACTGAGGCAAGAGGATCGCTTGAGCCTGGGAGGTGGGGGCTATAGTGAGCTGTGTTTGTGCTACTGCGCTCCAGCCTGGGTGACAAAGTGAGATCTTGTCTCAAAGAAAAAAAAGAGAGAGAGACTATTGTAGTGTTCCAGTGAGAACTGCTGGGCACTGAGCAGTGCAGGAGGACAATAGGGCCAGATTCCAGAGATATTTAGAAGGTACAACATTCTTGATTCAGGACTGGATGAAAGGAATGGAGGAAAAGAAAACTTATAATACTAGTTTTGGGCTTGGGCAACTGGGTAGTTGTAATAGAATACCATAAAACAAGAGGAGGTACTGGCTTTTAGAAGAAAATTGAGTTAGTTGGAGTAATATCAGGTTGAGACATCACTAAGAGGTTAGACTGCAACACTGAGTAAAAATAAAAAGCAATTTTTTAAGTATAAAATTATCACCTGGATGTGGCAGCATGTGCCTGTAGTTCCGGCTACTCAGGAGGCTGAAGCAGGAGGATCTCATGAGCCCAGACGTTCAAGGCTATGGTGCACTATGATCAAGTCTGTGAATAGACACTACACTCCAGCCTGAGTAACATAGTGAGACCCTGGCTCTAGATGCCCATCAATGATAGATTAGATAAAGAAAATGTGGCACATATACACCATGGAATATTATGCAGCCATAAAAAAGGATGAGTTCATGTCCTTTGCAGGGACATGGATGAAGCCAGATACCATCATTCTCAGTAAACTGACAGAAGAACAGAAAATCCAACATTGCATGTTCTCACTCATAAGTGGATGTTGAACAATGAGAACACGTGTACACAGGGAGGGGAACATCACATACTAGGACCTTTTGGGGTGGGGGGGCTAGGAGAGGGACAGTAGGGGGTGTGGGGATTGGCGTGAGCTAACATTAGGAGAAATATCTAATGTAGGTGACAGGGGGATAGAGGCAGCAAACCACCATGGCACATGTATAACTATGTAACAATCCTGCACATTCTGCACATGTACTCCAGAGCTTAAAGTATAGTAAAAAATAATAATAATCTTTTAAAACTAAAAAAAAAAACGCTAGAGTTTTGTTCTGGAATTTTTAAGGAGATACATAAAGACTGAGCTCTCCCTATTATGTTCTAATGACCCCCAAGAAATGGTCACTTGTAGACTCATCGAAATCATAGCTTTAATCTTGTGTCCCTGCTGCCAAACGGATTTTTTTCTCAGTAACTTTTCAATAGGAAGCTCATCTAGGGCAGTTTTGCCAATAGCTATGTGTACCCTGAAAGAGAGAATTTTTACTTTTTCAGAAACTTCAGAAATGAGCAGAGACTAAAGACCTATGAGCTAGTAGAATACTTATTCATAAAAAGCACATGTGCATAAAGAAGTAATACTCATCAAACACAAGCCCTTTCCTTAACAGGGATTTTTCACTTCTCTTGAACAAGGAACTCACTCAGAGACTAATGCAAAGAAGGCAATTTCTTACCTGGCTATTATTTAGTCTATAAGAATTTCCTCCTTCTTCAGCATGACCAGTAAGTTCTTCCTATACTCTTGAACAGAGCATAATTGGAATTGAGAAGTAGGTAACATTTGCAAATTTTTTAAAGATGACAACTGGAAGAATTTAACATTTTGAATGAATAGAAATCAATCTGATTAGCAGGCAGGAAGCTGTGACTTTTTAAATCTTGAGGTCTGATTACTTGATAACCCTGGTTTTCTTATACCCTTTCACCCTTTCTATGCTCAGCACTTAATCTTCTAGGCAAAGCCTCTATCAGATTTCCTGGTTTTCAGAGCTCTTACCCTACCTGAGCACTTCAGAGAGAATGCCATTTATTATAAAAGGGGCTTAGCCCCAGACTTTATGGCTAGTCTTGCAAAGTGGTATAATATTTCTTTCTGGTAGGTGAACTGTATCAACACATTTAAAAACATTTAAGAAGCCATTTCCACCTCTAAATATAAAGATTCTTACTACTTATTAGAAAGATAGCATTTGATAACAATCTAAATTTCTTCCTGCTTCTGATGGCTCACTTCGAAATTCACCCAACTTTGGAAATCATCTTTGACTTCTGAAATGATGAAAAACATTTCTATTTTTTTCTAAAATGCTTTTGACGTTAAAAAAAAAGAAGCTTCCCAAAAAGGAACTATTAATATCTCAGCTATGCAAAATAATCACCAAATACATACTTTTGAATAAGATGAGTTTGCACCATGAGAAAGTTTGTTATTTAAGGAAGGAGCAAGATATATTTGGGAAAATTCCCATTAGCACAATTGAAGTATGAAGACTATACTGAGCTTCCATATTTGGTGCTGGTCATTCCACATTTAGGTTACTCAAGCCATTTGAACTTGGATTCATAAGCAAGCACTACACCCTCAGTTTTTTAGGTTTGCTGACATAATGATTTACTCCCAACTGGGTGCTGCCTGAGCCACTACGCTTCCCTCTGCAGCGTCTGAAGAGTGGATAGGTCACAGCTGTGCAGTTCCCCAGACACCTGAGTCCAAAGTGTTCCTGGATTTTGCTTTTCTCTGTGCTCCATGGTAAGCTGGAAGCTCCCCAACTTTCTCTTGGGTTTGGCTCCCTGTTCACATGTTTTCTGGCCCCATATCATTGTGTATGAAGTAATGGTCCCACATGCGTGCACCATCCGCGATGGCAAGATTTGTGTGGTTCAGCACAAGTTGTCTAATGAGCACCCTTTGGACCTTCCAACAACCCTTTAGGAAAAGCAATTTGGAACCAGTTATTACTTTCCATGGTGATGGGAGCAAGGAGAGAATGCTCTTAAGCAACAAGACTTTTAGGAAACAATTAAAGGACAACTGCATAGGAAAAATGAATGTTTACCTTACACATCTGTCTAAATGTGTGTATGTGTAAAGTATATAAAAATGCCTCCAATTCACAGTTTAAAAATATCAGTTACTCTTTCAGCATTTTGCTAGTGATGAATGGTGCTAGTGTTTTCCACTAAGGACTGTTATTTTAATGACATTTCTCTGCAGCAAAATTTGATGAGTTTACAAAGTTTCAGAGCCAGGAAATGCAGCTCCGTTTCTGAACAACTGAGGCAACCAAGAGAGTTAAGTTCAATCATCTAGTTGCTTTATAGCATGGATTCCTAAGTGCTAACTGCAGTAACACACTGACACAGATAGCGAAGCCAAACCAAACTCTTAAAGTACAGCTGTTAAACGAGCAAACTCAACTTCCCAACATATTCTCAACAGGTGAAATTCTGGCATACACCCACACTTATTTGTAGATGGTAAGGTCAAATTAATGACCATATGTGCCAACACTTTATAGAATTTTAGAGCAAGAAGGGATATTGGAGGTCTTCCAGTTTTACCTTATCCTTTCATTTTAGGAACAGAACAACTGAGACTCACGTTTCTCTCTCTCTCTCTCTGTATACACACACACACACACACACACACACACACATCTGAGTTGTGCTGAGTCATTACTTACAGAAAACATCGTAAGTCTGACTTAAGCAAAAGCAAGGGACAAAATGACCCACAGCTAGGCCACTGGTTTCCTGGTCCTTTCAAGTTTGTGTGGCCCAGCTTCAGCACTGTGGGCCGACAATTTGTTACTGCTTGAAAACATTCAGAGTCTTGGAGTCTCTATTTTTAACCAAAACTTGAATAAGCTCTAAAACAAACCAAAGCTCCGTCGGTGACTCAGATCCCGACTGTCCTTTACAGTGAGGCTCAGTCATCTTCCGATGCTCACTGGGGCTGCACTGAGCTTTGGTAAGATGGAGACAAAGCCCAAGACACAACCCTCACTCTGAGGGATCCTGAAACCCAACTGGACAGGTGAGACGATCATGCATGTGGGCCACGGAGACAGCAGTGGAGACTATGTAACTAAGTGCCACATTATGTGGCCCAGGTTTTAAGTGTTATGAGTTCTAGTGACCCCTAGGGACTCATGAAAATCGAGTTTGTCAGAAAATGAGACTTTAGCAGATCCCAGAGGGGAACGTAGAGTTTTAATATATGGAGGAGAGAAAAGTGGACTTTTCCAGACAAAGAACAGAGAAATGAAAGCAGAGAGAGGACAAATTATGAGTGGGACCCTGAAGAAGCTGGGCTCAGGAAGCATTTCTCAACCTCCATGGTCCGTACAAAGGACCATGGAGCTCCAGTACAGACTTACTTTATTTATGTATTTATTTATTTATTCATTCATTTATTGAGACAGGATCTCACTTTGTCACCCAGGCTGGAGTGCAATGGCACAATCTTGGCTCACAGCAGCCTCGACTTCCTGGGCTCAAGTCATCCTCCCACCTCAACCTCCCTAGTAGCTGGGATCACAGCCATGTGCAACCATGCCCAGCTAATTTTTGTACTTTTAGTAGAGAGGGGGTTTTACCATGTTGCCCAGGATAATCTCAAACTCCTGACCTTAAGCAATCTGCCCACCTCAGCCTCCAAAGTGCTGGGATTACAGGCGTGTGCCACCACAGCAGGTCCCAGACTTACATTATTATCTGTTAAAATGTTGCTGAAATATGTACACCAAAAGCTATGGTGTAAGTTGCTTTATGTTTGTATAGTTATAAATATACATTACAGTAATTATATTTATACTACTACAATTTCAAAATAAGTCTCTAATTAAGGATAAACAAAACCCATACACCAATAATACTCTAATTAATATTAATCCTCTTTGCCAGATGATGCTGTTTTGCTGAAACTAAAGAATAAATTGGTTTTAACTAAGTATTCATTAATGAAATTGGAAAAAAAATTTAACAAAAAGAATTTCTATTGCATATTAAGTATTATGCCTGTTTATAAGGAACTGTTACAAGATGACATCTATAGAAAAGAAAGGATCTAGGCAATCAGTCCGCTGAGGTGGAGATTATGGAACTGAGAACTCTGAGGGCTCAGTCCTCCCATCACCCTTCTCTATTCTGGGGAACAAGCAAACCTTCATATAACACAGCAGGAAGTATTTGACTCTCACCTGCATTTACATATCAGCAGGAACTTTGGCTGCCTCTGCTCTTTCTTCAATAGCCCATAACAATTGAATTATATGATTGTACCACATATTATTATTATTCATTTTTTTAAAGATGGACTCTAGCTCTGTTTCCCAGACTGGAGAGTAGTGGTGTGATCATAGTTCACAGAAGCCTCAAACACCTGGGCTCAAGGAATCCTGCCGCTTCAACCTCCCAAGTAGCTGGAACTACAGGTGCACACCACCATGCCCTGCTAATTTTTAATTTTTTGGTTGAGATGGGGGGTCCCGCTATGTTGCCCAGGCTGGTCTTGAACTCCTGGCCTCAAGTGATCCTCCCACCCCAGCCTCCCAAAGTGCTGGGATTATAGGCATGATACACCACACCTGGCCTACCCATTATCATTTTAATGATGAGAAATCAAAGTCTACATTTATAAAATTTAAGAAAACTCTGGTCTCATTTCATGAAAATGTCTTTTGATTGCAAATATGCAAGGAAAGTTGTATCTTTCTTACTGGTCTAAAAAAAAAATCATTCCGAGTAATAGTGATTGCCGATGTTTATCGAACCTTTATTTTGTGCTAGGCAGTCTTCTAAGTTTTTTACATGGATGTTTTAATGTAATCTTCACATCAATCCTAGGGGGTAGATATCGTTTGAAATTCCCATTAGTCAGAGGAGAAAACTGAGGCATAGAGAAATTAAGTAATGTGTTCAGGGCCACATAGCCAGTGAATGCCATAGCCTGGTATTCAGGCATCTCATTCCAGATGCAGCTGCCTGGTAGCATATTCAGAACAGTCTCAGAAAATGTGTTCTTTTGACATCAGACTGCGCCAGCCTAACCACAGCCAGATACTTTTGACATCACAGATGTTAAACTGTCACTGTAGGAGGTCAAGAGGTGCACATACAATTATAAGCACAAACATATATATGTCCTGTCAGAACATATTTTACAAGTGGGCATCTGCATGATGCTTATAATAATTTGTGATATGAGCACCATGGAGACAGGATGGAAAAGTTCTCCTAGAACTCCCCAGCCCCCAGGAGGGGAAGCACAGTGAAGGGAATGATCTAGAGCCTAATAGGTGGGTGGGCCACATTACAGAGGGTGGCATAAAACTAGTGGTGGCGAAGTTTCACAGCTGTTTGGAGTGGAAAGAGAGGTGATGAGAGTGGTGTGGGAGGAAAGTGAATACTGCAGCACCAGACCAGCTCCAAGGAGGCACTGCTGTTGCAATCTTGTGATAGGAATGGTGCATCCAGAGCAAAGCAAAGGACCTGAGGCTTAACCTGACTTGCCAATGCCAGCTCAGAATAAAAAGAGGTTCCAGGCCTATCGAGGGAAAAAAATCTGCCCCGATTAGCTCTGAGATCCCCCAATATGTATACCAAGGTACAACTGTATTCCCAGTGGAAAAGTATGAAGACTCAAAATGAAATGCTTTATTAAACATTATTAGTTACATGGGCATGAGAAATATTTTTTAAATGTAAAGGAAATTTTGAGTTTTTAAATAAGATATCTAATTTCCCTACTCTATCTTATGTTCTCTTTTATATCATATACACATTTACATACAGTGTGTATATGTTAGAATGTTCATGGCAGCAAGAGTGGTTCATCCAATACTTAAAACATTAAAATGGGTGTTTCCTCTTGTTCAAAGTGTCCAAATTTATTTTAATCACTTAACATTTTTCAACTGTCAAAAATGTAGAATATAAACAAATTTAACCACTTGTAAATGCTTGCTGTGCTACTCATCAAATAGCTTGCAGCAACTTTAAAAGATTCTATGATTCAGTGTGTTTTCCTTTAAAATAGCTCTCCCAAACTGAAATTAGACAGCACTCAACCTTTAAACCTGGAACACTTTGTAAACTTTTAAAAAGAAACTCTTCTTTAATGTTTCTATGAAATCCAGTCAAAGAATGATATGAAATGAATCTAATGGAAAGTTTTTCCCTTGTTGGAGAAAGGGTCAAAATAGAAACTTCTACAAAAGGACTGAATAACCCACAGTGCTTCAAAGACTCTCGTGAGTGATTGTAAGAAAATCGGTCTGGATGAAATTTAGAGAATATTATTTCTAATGATCACCCCCTTTGAGGCCATGAAATGACAGCATCTGAAAGATGAGAGGAACTGCTGATAAAACATAACCAATGGCATTTTTGCTTTTCTCCATCGTAGGTGCTGACGGCCACCCACCATCATCTAAAGAAGGTAAACTTGGCAAATGATATGCAGGTTCTTCAAGGCAGAATAACTGCAGAAGATCTTCAAAGGTACTCATCAAATTTTTATCTCTAGATTAAACCAAGGGCCACCTGGGCACTCTATGTCACTTGAAGAGGGGAACATTTCACGGTGGGGAATTGTTAAGAACTAACAGAAACTGAAAAGTCAATGGTCCTCCACCTTCCCATCACATTCTCATTCTTATTGGCTGTGAGAGCTAAAAGGGGCTTTCCATGTGGCAGACCCATGTCATGAAATCAGTCCTAAGAAATGTCAGAAGAACCATCTGAAAATGAGAATCTAAAGAATCATACTATTGACATATTATGAGCTGCTCAGGAAGGAAGCTCAGGGAAATTAGGGGGCAGTGTGGCAGGCCCAGCATGCACAGTTATCCACAACATCTTCCACAGTGCCAGGAAGGAAAGCTGTGCAGATACTTGATTTATTCACAGCTCTTCTTCACAGTTTCTTTCATTGGCCAGATAAACATTAGTGTCAAGAGCTTTCATGGAGCCAGGGAGAGTTGTGACAACCCATCTCAGCAATTCGATCTTGATTGTGAAAACATTTCTAGGGGTTGGGTTCATATGAGGGTACAACCCCATGAGGCTTTTTCAGATGCCAACTTTGAGAGTTGCTCCCCTTCACCCCTAACCATACTAATGGAATGAAAACTGTTCAGTTCCTCTTGATTTCATTTGTCACTCTTGAGAAACATTGCTATTTGCTTGATGATGATGATGATGATGATGATTAGAGGCAGTCTCGCTCCATCACCCAAGCTGCAGTGCAGTGGCATGATTTCGTCTCACCGCAACCTTCACCTCCCGGGTTGAAGCGATTCTCCTGCCTCAGCCTCCCAAGTAGTTGGGATTACAGGTGCCTGCACCACTATGCCTGGATAATTTTTATATTTTAGTAGAGATGGGGTTTCCCCATGTTGGCCAGGCTGGTCTCGGACTCCTGACCTCAAGTGATCCACCCACCTCTGCCTCCCAGAGTGCTGGGATTACAGGTGTGAGCCACTGCGCCCAGCATGCTTGATTTTTAGTCTAAGCTTTCTGTTTGCCCAAGTTGGCTTGGAATAAGTCCTGTAATCACCAAAACGTTCATGAATCTCACCCACAAAACAAAATCTTCAAGTCTGGCCTGAATTTCAGTTTTGCCTTTTGAGAGTTGTTTTATCCAGCTTCTCTAATACTTATGGAATTAAACATTTTTGTCTTCATTCTACAATTTATATGTGAAGAAAGGGAATGGTTCAAAGTGTATGAGAGACAGGTTAGTTCTTTGACATAAAGTTATAAGCATCAGCAGTTTTTCTAGAATTCTTAGACCATTGTCGGAAGATGGAGTGGGGTATTAGCCCCAGTGGCTGATTACAACACTCTATCAGATGCTTGTCATAAAATGAGCTGAATCCACAGTAATAGAAGATAAGTTGAAAGTTAGGTCTCTTTACTTCAAAGCTCTAACATGAGAGGGAAATATTCTAAAACAAACTTCAAAAGATATGTTTAGTAGTAAGTTCAATAAACAGAACTAGAATTTCTTAAGAGTTCTTTATTTTTTTATAAAGAAGTTTATCAGGAAGATAAAGTTTGTAAACATTTTCTTTGTGAAACTCTAGCCTGATGCATCAATATTTATGTAGGGGAAAACGAGGTTGGCCTTTAGTACCATACCATTCAAAATTAACCATAGAAGAGACTGGAAAATCCCTGATACTACAAGGGCACCCTTCATCTTCCCAAGAGGTCACTGAGAACCTGATTTCTCAAAGTATCTTTCTTAGTTTCTCTTGTGCTGTGAAGAGGCCACTTTTCTACAATGCCATGTTGTTTATTATCCAGCTGGTAATCTTTCACGTTGTACTTTTCTCCCACTAACGAGTGATTTCACCACTGTCAGTATTATGTCCTTTTCACTTCTCAGCACATCTTTGTTATGGGAAAATAGAAATAAGAGTCGAGGCTAGACGCGGTGGCTCACGCCTGTAATCCCAGCACTTTAAGAGGCCGAGACAGGTGGACCACCTGAGGTCAGGAGTTCGAGACCAGCCTGGCCAACATGGTGAAACCCCGTCTCTACTAAAAATACAAAAAATTAGCTGGATTTGGTGGTGGGTGCCTGTAATCTCAGCTTCTCGAGAGGCTGAGGCAGGAGAATTGCTTGAACCCCGCAGGCAGAGGTTGCAGTGAGCTGAGATCATGCCATTGCACTCCAGCCTGGGCAACAGAGAGAGACTCTGTCTCAAAAATAAATAAATAAAAAGAAGTAAGTGTCTAATATTGGATCAATCAGATTCACTTGCTCAAATTTAACGTATAGAAACTTTTCTTAAAAATCTGCTATATGAGACCTAGCTTCATTCTACTTTTTTCACATTTGGGCTGGAAAATTCAAATTTAATGTTTGACTTCAGAGATCTCTGCCACTTCTCATCCAATTCCAGGATTAGATAAGCAGCTGAGTCACTTCCCACCACTACCTCTGTATTCATATATCCACAATCCTCCTTCTAGTCAATTTTATGGAAAGAAATGGATCTTCTCATGTATGCGCTTGGACAGTCACATTTATAAAATAAGGACCACTTTATTGGACCTCAGAGTTTCAAATGCTGCCCTGTGCATTTTTGATTGCCTCTCTGCTCATGTCATTTGGGTACAAAGTTCTTTTAATATGCAGAACTGCTTATCTGTAGCTCATTGAACTTGGCATCACCTCTAAAATATGTAACACAAGAGAAAGTACAAGGAGCTATTATAAGCAAGTATTAGAAGCTGCCCAAGCATTTCCTGTCTTTCAGATTGCCAGACTGTCTCTAGTTCTGAGGAGAGATAAGTTGTATGTACATATGAGAAGACACCAAAAGGACAATTAAATTTCACAGCTTGGGGGAGATTTTGAGGGTTCTCATCAAAAATGTTCACACCTGGGGAACAGATTGCTTTTGTGTATGTGTGTGAAGCCTGGTTTTCAGCTTAAAATACACCTGCCAAAATATGAATGGCCATTATTGTACCTTCTGGACTCTAATATTGCACTGTTGGACAAGGTTTGGTGCATATAGGTGGGATAACTTAGAACAGCAACAATGCTGTTTGTAAGAAAATGAAGCCTTGTCCTAGCCTTGTTAATGCCTATTTTAAATGGAAAATTTTATAATAAGGATGCTTTAGCTGTGCCTCGCACTTTATTTATTTATTTTTCCTTTTATTTTCTTTTTCTTTTACATGAATAATGGGAACACTGTGGTTTGTAGCACTTTGTTTTTTATATTATTTTAATTATTAAGCTAAATTTAGTATATTAATTTAAATTGAGGTGGTTTCTAAAATTGCCCATAGACTATAACAATAAACTACATGTTTTCAAGGAGTCAATATTAGATGTGGACCCTAAAAATTATCCTGTCTTGCTTTAAGTGCATATTGGATACCAAGACAAGGATAATTTGTGTTGATGCAGAATATAGAGACCTAAATTTTGGGGTGCTATAAAGCAGACTCTTTTCCTTTGTGATCACCCTTACATATTTTGAAACATTTCAGATTGAAGAGGATAATTTATTGCACAGAATATCAACTCATTTAAAATTAAGTATTTTTGTAAAAACCATGTAACAGTTGCTTAAGAGTTTTTTTTAAAAATCACAAACTTAACCCAAACCAATTGGTCTTTTCTGTATAAATATATACTAAATGGAATCATAGAAATTTGCTTCTATTGAACTATTGTTGACCTACAAAAGCAGTAATTTCATAAGGTACTATCTAATAATTTACAAATTTGGAAGCATGGAGAATGTAAAATTTTTATTGTTTTTATTTTCACCTACCTTTGTATCAAAACAGCTCATACAGTTTCTGCATTGTCTTTGTAGTTCTTTTAAATTTGGGCATCATGTTTCATTACATGGATGTGGACATAGAAGTTGCTCATGCTTTTTCCCTATAAGAGTGAGAACACTAAAACACACACACACACATACACACACACACTCAATGCCTTCCTTCATACAGCCATTCTGTTTAGTTGCATTTTAATGTTGGTTTTTAAATTCTGTCTTCTCCTGCCCCATCCTTTTATCCCTTTGAGACTAATCACTTTCACATGTGAGTCTTCAATACAAATCTAGGTGATAAACAAATGTAAGTATGTACAAGCATACAAATTTGCACTCCTGTATGTACATAGCTAAATGGATCTGCTTAGACCACAGTCCTCAAAGCCAATGAGCTTATGCTTAAAGAAAATGCCAAACTCCAATTGGATGAGAAACATTGTGCCCATCAGGCTGTGCCATCCATCTTTTGCAAACTCCTCTCTCTTCCCATCTGAGACCTGCCCCAGCAGATGGCTCTGTCAGTATGCTTTGGCTGCCAATAAAATTGTGCTTTATCTGTATAGTGAGGAAGCATACTCCAGAGATGTCGACCGATCCAAGGAAAATCCTTTGCTTTTACCATAATGATACATTCACACAGGAAGTTAAGAGAAAGAAGTTTAATTATGATGAGGGTGGGGACTGGGGGACATTCATAAGTGGAGATTAAGGAAAAAGAATGGGATGATGTCATTCTTTACAGAGATAGTCACTGAAAGGAAATCAGGTCACACAACAATGGTCTTATTCTATGCCCAAAAGCACAAGTTGGTATGAGACATTACTTTGCCATGATGTTCTCAGGAATGGCCTAAGGGGCCCTGCTCACATGAAACTATTCCCCCAAACACCTTCAAGACAGGTCAAGAAGGACAGAATCATTCCATCCATTGCTGAAATGGCCCACACTGGGCCAACAACATTTGTTTCAGATCACCATGCCACAGTTTAGGATAGAAAAAGTATCTGGATTCTTACAACATCATGAATTCAAAGAAGCAGAATATAGCTGTTCAATCTAGTATCAGGCCAGATGTTTTAAACTGGTGCCTTTTTTGTAGGATAATTTTAAGTGGCATACTGAAATTAACATGGAATATATTCCTCAGTAGAAGGTTTCAGGAAGTCACTTCCCAAGAAGAAATACTGCCTTGTATCATGGTAGAGAATTTGTAGGGCTGATTAATTCTGCTTACAGAGGAAGCATTTGATCTATGTTGATCTTGAGTCCTTAGTTCCAATGGCAAATATTCAATTTTAGGTTTCTTTTCTCAATGGTGTCCTAATTTCACTGCATTTATCTGCTTAGATTTCACAAGAGCACATCATAATTATAAATGAAGATCAGCCTTTCTAAGAAGCCATTCCTGGAATAATTAGGTGTGGGGTCAAATCCTGTTATTAAGATTCTGTCGTTATTGCATTAATAGGGCTTAAAACAAATAAACCATTGGCTGAGACTTTTTTTGAGGGTATTTTTGCTGCAGGAATATTTGTAATAGGAGAATTGAAATACTATGGGCTTTTTACATTGGTATCTGCAGTTTAGAGAATTTGCAAAAGAAAAGGTTTATCTTTTAGTTAAACCACTGGTCTTCGGGTATATGTACATATTTAGAGATGAGGTCCATCTCTCTCGTAGATTACGTGAAAATGTACCAAAAAAATTGGATTACAGTGGAAATTCATATTTGTTTTATGATTTTACTCTCAAATTATTTGAGAACTTTGTGCCATAATCTGGTGTGTAGGGGAAGTTGAGATGTATATGGAACAAATATATTTGAAAACTGCTTTGGATTGTGGCTATCAGAATGAAAAGAGGCACATTTTAAAGGAGTCCTTTTTTGGCATACACTAAAGTGAACCTCAGGGATTTTTGCTACCCTTATTTTTAAAAAAGGAGATAATTCAGCTATGGGGTTTTTGAGAGAGGATATTTATTTATTTATTCATTTTAATTTTTTTTTGAGACGGAGTATCACTCTTGTTGCCCAGGCTGGAGTGCAGTGGCGCAATCTCAGCTCACCACAACCTCCACCTCCCGGGTTCAAGTAATTCTCCTGCCTCAGCCTCCTGAGTAGCTGGGATTACAGGCATGTGCCACCATGCCCGGCTAATTTTGTATTCTTAGTAGAGACGGGATTGCTCCATGTTGGTCAGGCTGGTCTCAAACTCCCAACCTCAGGTGATCCACCCACCTCAGCCTCCCAAAGTGCTGGGATTACAGGCCTGAGCCACCAAGCCCAGCTGAATAATTATTTAAAAATAGAAAGTAACTAAAATATTTCTAAACAAATTATTATTATCAGAAGTTCTCAAGTTTCCAAGACAATGTTTAATATTCTCTTCTATTTGTTTTTTAGTAGCCTTTAAAGAACTCTAAGTCCATTATCCATAGTCAGGTGATATTAGCACTAAAAATGCAGGTATAATTTTAAGCAAATCCATCATTTACAAAGCAAGTGAGTCCTGGCTTTTGACAATGGACTTCGCCATAAATTAATTTTAAAATTACTAGGTTTTACATTTTTTCCCAAAACTGATTTGATGCATTTCTGCATTAAAAACTGTGTTTATTTATAACGCGAAGTATGAATACCCCAAGAGATTAAATCCATCCTGCCATATTCATGGGAGCCTGATCTAGCCCAAGGTATAGGTGTGATGATGCCCATCAGGACACATTGATCATAAGACAAAGGTTAGCAGCCATTCAGAGCAGTCAGCACTGTGCTGGAGGGGTTATAGGTACTGTATCTCTCTTGATGGTAAGTAGCCATAATATAATGAATCATAGGATTCTTCTCTTCAAAGAGCACTGTGCTGAGAGTCAAGATATCAGCTCTGGTTTTAGACATCTAATTTACTCTATAATTTCCTACAAAATTAGAATGTACTTGTCCCATTTCCCTCACTAGGACGTGGTAAAAACAAAGAACATAAAAGCACTTATAGGGGGAGTAGACATATGAAGCCACTCACACACAACCTATCGTTATTGTTGTAATATTTAAAGGCTAAGGTATTTCATGGTGACCATTAGTTCCCATCATAACTGTGCTATTCCCGGCCCCCTATTTCCCTCTCATTATCCTTTTAGTTTTATGTCTCTGCCTGCCAGTAAACTAATCCCAATGTGTATATGGTTGGCAAAAATTCAAAAATGTTCTTGAAAAGAAGGAAGGCCATAGAATTGCCAGGATTACAACTAAGTATTTGGTGCATTAAAAATAAAAGATAAATAAAATAACAAAATAGAATGAAAAATCTTTACTGTCTCAAGCATTGAAAATAAAAGAGAAAAAGATAGCACGTATTGTATTATGTACTTGTAGTTGTTAGAATTCAGATAAGGGTTAACTTCAAATCATCTTTAGGACTAGAAAAAATGTCTGCAATTAACTGGCTTGGGATGGGTGCTACCATTTTTAATATTTGTTTATTGTCTCCTGTTGGGCACTAAAGTGATTGAGAAATTGTCATCATCTGGATTCCCCAAAGAGAGGCCAGAGACAAAAAATGACATCCCTCTGCTCACTGTCAGTACCTGTCATGAGACTGCCTTTCTCACAGGGAAATACTCAATTTTCTTTTTGCCTTTTCTACCCCCAATCATTGATTTATAGAGGAATTTCTTTAAAATGTCACATACACTATCAGCTTAGTAGTTTGTAAGTGCTGAAGTGTCCCTCCTGGGTAAAAGGAGAAGAATGCAGTTTACATTTCTCATTTGGAAGTCCATTTAGGTTAAAGAACTTTCTGGCTATGGAAATATTAAGACAGAGTTTGTATGACATGACTTGTCCATACATGTTTGAACAACTGTTCTAGTGACAGCCAACCCCTAAATGTGACAAATAATAATTCTGACTATCAAAACATTGATATTTTTTCTCCATAACTCATGTAGACAGTAATACCATGTATGCACCTTGTTATAACTAGCTGAGCTATTGGCTGTTGTGGATGTCTGGAAGCATACACAGTGATATATGTCAGGATACTGCAAGAAAGAGCCTTTTTTACCTTAGGGAGCCTTTGGGAGGAGTTCAAGAGTTATCACCAACAAAAGTGAACTTGTCTTCTTAAAATGGGAAGCTCTTTCTTGTCCTAATTTAGAGTGACCCATGAGAGAAGTATGGTATAGTGGTTAGGAGCACAGATTTGGGAGCCAGACTGCCAGGGTTTCAATTCCCACTCTGCCATTTGCTAATTGTAACTTAATTTCTTTATATTTCAGTATCCTTATTGAAAAAATAGGGGCCAGTAATACCATCAACTTCATTATGCTATTCTGAAGATTAGATAATTTCAAATGTATAAAGAGCCCAGACAATGCTGAGCAATTAGTAAGTGCTTTATGCATGTTAACTATTTTTATTTATGGAAATTCAAAAATCTACTAATTCACAAAGTAGAAAATAATGGTCTATGGGCTTTTGTTGGTTTTTTTTTTTCTTTTTTAGACAAAGTCTCACTCTGTCACCCAGGCTGGAGTGCAGTGGTGCAATCTTGGCTCACTGCAACCTCTACCTCCTGGGTTTAAGCAATTCTCCTGCCTCAGCCTCCCAAGTAGCTGGGATTACAGATGGGCACCTTCATGCCTGGCTAATTTTTGTATTTTTAGTACAGACAGCGTTTTGCCATATTGGCCAGGCTGGTCTCAAACTCCTGACCTCAAGTGATCCCCCTGCCTCAGCCTCCCAAAGGGCTGAGATTATAGGCATGAACCACCTTGACCAGCCTTATAATGTTAGTGCATGCCATAATTACACACACACACACACACACACACACACACACACACACAGTCAATGTATCAGGTACTCTGGAGAAACCTGTCTCAGGGCTCTACACCCACCCTCTGCAAACTGGTGCTAGACAGGAGCAGGACCTATGCCTGTGCCTCACACGTAATAACAGCACCTTAAGCTTACGTGCTTAAAATGTACATTTCCACACCTGTGACAGTTGTTGAGAGAGCCAAATGATGTAATGAATGGGAAAGTACTTTGGGAATGTATTATCAGCATCTTTACAAATGGAAAATCTTTCTTAAACCAGTTTTTAATTATCTAATTTTTGATTTCTCTTTGGATTTGTTTGCCCTTTGGTTCAGATTTTTTTCTCCCATTCAACCATGATTTGACAAATATTAACAAATAACAACTAATAATCATGAAATACTGAAAATAAAAGAAAAAGAGATAGCATGTACTGTATTATATACTTGGAGTTGTTGGAATTCAGATAAGGGTTTTAAGATTCAATGGAGCTTTTAAGATAACCAGCTTCTGATCCCCAATAGGCTGGATATTTTTACTCTGGTCTAGTGTCTCCCCTAGTACAGCATCACAGAGCTGCATGCTGAGCTCCACAAAAGAGTAAAATGGATCTGCCTCGTCAAAACATCTGTTGAGACTTAATTTTTTAAAGCAGTTTTTGGTGCACAGTAAGATTGAGAAGGTATGGAGATTTCCCATATGCCCCAGTCCTCACACATGCACAGCCTCTCCATTCTCAGCATCCACTAGGGTGGTGCATTTGTTACAGTCCAGGAACCTGCACTGACACATCACTGTCACCCAGAGCCCCCACAGTTCACATTAGCTTTCACTCTTGGTGTTTTTTTTTCTATGGGTTTGGAGAAATGTATAATAATATGTATTACCAGAACATTTTTTAGTCTTTTGTTTGCAAGTTATATATACTTGATGACTCTTTTACAGCTACAACTATAATTAGCCATGCTATTTAAATGATCTAATTTTAAAGCTCCAGGTTAAACACTGTACAGAATAGCATCCTACCCTTCTATTTTTCCATTATTAAGATTCCCTTGTTGAAAGATGAAAATAAAATCCATAGAGAATGATGAAAGAGAAGTTTCCTAAGAATTTTGGAGATGTTTCACACAGCATAGAGCACTAATTCTGCTTGTATTTTACAATTTTGAAAAAGACACTTTAAATTTAAAATTTAAAATTCAAATCACATATCAAATGTTGCCATAGGATCTCAAAGTAACAAACGTAGTGTTCCGTTTCTCTGCTTCTCTTTCTTTGTCGTTAAGTGAGTGAGAGAGCCAAGGGCTGGCAAGTCCCTGCTCTACCAAAGGGAGAGTAGAAAAAGCACCACATGAGCAAATATTGTAGACCCCATAACCCCACTAACATCTACCAAGTGAAAATTAAAGGTGATCGTCAGCATAGCCTGAAGTGAACAACAGTACAATGGCGTCTCATATGTACAGAATCCAGTTCAAACCTTTTCAAAGCCAGCCAAGGACCACGGTATGAGGAAAGAAACATGGCATTGTAAAAAGACAATGGAGAAACTCCACCACCTACTAGCTTGTGAATCTGGGCAAGCTGCATGTTCTTTTGGGCCCAGATTGCTTTTCAGTAAAATGTGGATAACAGCATTTACCTCATAATACTGTTGTGAGGGACTCAAAGAGAAGGTGTGTGGACAGCAGCAAGGCTAGAGCCAGTGGGAGGGCACATAACCGAGAAGTATTCATTTTTCTCCTCACCTTGTCTTAGCACGTAGTGTTCTTTCCTCCTTCACCTCCCCACTCTTGACTTGGCCCTAACATGTCTCATCTCAGCTAAGAACCCCAGGCTTCCTACACAACATTCTAGACTTCTCTTGCTTCCTCAGACATACCCTTCATAGGCAGAGCCCTGCAACTGACATAGGCCAGAATGCCCTTGCACCACATTTATGAAAAGCTGAAATGTGAAAATCCCTGTAAAATATTCCTTGATTTCCTTAATTTATTATTATTAACTTCCAGAATTTATTTCTTCTTGTGACCTCTTATGGACTTTATACCTTAGTTGTGGTTCATATTTGGTATCATACTGCCATTTACATATCTGTGCTTTTCATTAGATTATGTATGTTTTGAGACTAAGATATTATCTGTTTATTTTTAGATTTAGCACAGTACTTTGCATTTAGTTAAGTGCACAATAAATGTTCACTGTTAATTTAAAAAACAAAGTTGCAACTTAAATTTCAAAACACTGAGTTTTATGAACTGCCAAAAAGAGGCATCCATGCTTTAGCTTGGGCCAGTCCCCTAATGATAAATTTTAAAATCACTTCCATAATTTTTCTTCTATTTGCTTAAGTCTTTGAATATCTAAAAGACTCCTGTGGAAATAGACCCAGAAATAAATATTGAAGAAACGCCTCTGGGCTGGCATCTGTCTTAGAGAGTTTAGTGAGAAATACAGCTACATATAGAGCTGTTGTGAAAAGCAACAACTCCATAGAATAATGAATGAATAATCCGCAAACTCTTTACCATACATCAATGTCTCTTAGAAGTAGCATGTTACAAAGTATCACCGTGAAAGACCATCAGCCTTTGGTCATAGGAACACTACATATACAACTTTAACCCGAATGGTACAATCATTCATGGCTAGGAAATAACAAGATAGAGGCAGCAGAAAAGCCACATTCATGATCAGGTGCCTGAAATGAGGTGATTTAATTTGAACAAAGCCCCTATGAATCCCAGGGGGTGAAAAAGCCGCAGCCACCGCATGTTGTTTCATCAGCTGAACTGGACTGGAAGACAGCCTGCCTACACTTTTGGTGTGGTCAGGGTTTCCTATGGACTTCCATCACTCCAGCTGTATTACAGAAAGGGAAAGAAAAGATTCCAACAGACGCTAAGAGTTGAGAGACAAATAGTAACACACACTCTAAATAAGTTTTCTGTGAAAAGGCTCTAAAATGTCTTTTTGTTGTTATCTAAAAAGATAATGAAAAGGTAACAGTATAAGGGAAAGTTTCAGGAGGCCTGGGCTTTGTCCCAGCTGCATAACTGGTTGTGTGACTTTGGTCAAGTCAATCTTTCTGGGCCTCCATTTCTCATCTGTAACAGCAATCTCACTTTCAGCACTGAGATTGCTGACTGAACTCTCTAAGCTTATGCTTTTACTGTATTCTACCCCAGACTGTATCACCTTGTATTAGTCCATTCTCACATTGCTATAAAGAATTACCTGAGGGACTCCACGTTTGGGTCCCCTTCCACGTACACTCCCTTCGTGGAATTTCTCTCTCCTGGATTTCCCCTCTGGAGTCCCCTTCCACATTCTCTCCTGCAAGCCTGTCTTCCCCTCCTAAAGGTCATCTCTCTCTCTATTCCCTTCCACTCCGTGTGGAAGCTGCTTTTCTCTCCTGGATTCCGTCTTTCTGGATTCTCTCACTCAGTGTGAGAGTTAGCTGTTTCTTGCTCTCTCCTCTGGTTTCTCTCTCTCTAAATAAATCACTTTCTACAAACACTTTTGAGTCCGGCATTTACTGCGCACTGTGCCTTGGTCCCCTCTCTCATTCTTGAGAGGGCAGGAGACCAAGAACCCAGAGAAACGTCCTCTCAGCGGAGCTGAGGGCACTCTGAACCCTAATATTACATTTGGTGAGCCAGCCAGTAGAGGGTTACACCAGGAGAGAGGTACAGCAGAAAGAGGGGTACACCAGGAAAGGGATACAGCTGGAGAAAAACACTTCAAAACCGTGAGTAAAACCAGCCCCATTCCGTCCTGTCTCACCTGAAGCAGCGGCAGCTTGCTGAGGGGAACCTGAGGGGCAGCGCCTCCCGGAATTAAAAGCGCAGTTTTTTCCTGTGGTGGGGAGCAGGCGAGCACTGCCTCCGGGCCTTTCGCTCCTTGGCTGGAAACGAGGATCCACGGAGACCACGGCGCAGACCCACAGGTGGGCCCGGGTGCATGCAGCAACCTGTAGCCGCCCCCACCACGGGCTGGGAGAAAACAGCAGAGAGGGGCGAGGTACAGCCTGAGCCTGCAGGAGACCAGGGAGCACGGCAGCCTCGTGCATGGTTTTGGCAGGCCTCTCTCGTGTTCCTGAGTCCCAGGCAGCAGTGTAAAAAAGGCTTCCCCTGGTCGTTCGCCTGTGCCGGCTGCCAGTCCCTGTGTGGGCAGCGGCTGGGGGCGTGGCCCAACTGAGCACCTGGTTCTGGTGGGGTCAACATGGCGACCAAAAGCCCTGCGGGCAGGGGAACTCGGGGCCCACCCAGCAGTGGCTGCAAATTAGGCTTTTAAAGTGACGGTGGCAAGCGGCTTTTTTCTTTTGCTGGTGCGGCTGAGGGAAAGGAAGCAGCAAGAAACTAAGAGTCAATCACTCCAGCGGAAGTTCTAGGGAACTCCTTTCATTGGCCCGGGATCTCAGAGAAGGTGGGTTAAAAGTCCCCTTTTTCCACATCCCTTTAGACTCCATGTTTGAGTCCGCTTCCACAACAGTCCCTTCGTGAAAGCCATCTTTCTCCCTCCTGGATTTCCCCTCTGGGGTCCCCTTCCACTGGTGGAAGCCTGTCTTCCCCTCCTAAACTCCATCTTTCTCTGTATCTTTCTTCTCTAAGACCCCTTCCACTCAGTGTGGAAGCTGCTTTCCTCTCCTGGATTCCATCTTTCTGGATTCTCTCACTCTGTGAGAATTAGCTGTTTCTTTCACTCTACTTCCCAGGTGTCTCTCTCTCTCTCTCTCTCTCTCTCTCTCTAAATAAATCACTTTCTACAAACACGTTTCAGTCCGTGGTCTCCTCTCTCATTCGTGAGAGGGCAGGAGACCAAGAAAATGAAGAAACGTCCTCTCAGGGGAGCTGAGGGCACTCTGAACCCCAATGTTACAATAGTACTCACAAGAAGCCAAAGATACAAAAAGAGAAAGTGACCATGTGAAACTTCAGACGCGAAGTCAGAAAAGACAGTATGGCTTCTGCCTTTCTCTCTCTTAGATCACTCGCCCTAGGGGAAGACAGATGAAAGTAGGCTACGGAGAGGCTGATGTGTGAGGAAGTAAAGAAGCCTCCTGCCAACCACCATGTGAGTCACAAGTAACTGTACTAGTATGAAGATTCTGCACATTAATTCATAGCAATCTAGATGTGTTCATACCCTTGTGTAGTCAGCCCCTTACCACATTGCATCATGATTGGAACAACAGAAGTAAGGATGTGTGACTTGAGGCTATGTCCTGAAAAGCACTGTGGCTTCCCTTTTGGCCTTCTGCATTGTTTGCTACAGAGGAAGCCAGACAGTATACTGTGAATATGCTCAATCAGCCCAATTAAAAGCCCCATGTGGGAAAGAATTGAGGACCCTGGCCTCAGCCCAACTTGTCATCCATGTGAGTGAGCCAGTCTGGAGGTATGAGAACAACAAATGACCATCAGTTCATTGTTGAAACTGAATGATAGGTACAAGGTTGTTAATTGTACCATTTTCCCTACTTTTAAATATGTTCAAAATTTTCCATAATTAAATCATTAAAGGTTCTATTGACTCAAAAAAAAAAAAAAAAAAAAAAGAACTACCTGAGACTGGGTAGTTTATAACGAAAAGAGGTTTGATTGACCTACAGTTCTGCAGACTATACGGGAAGCATAGCTTGGGTAGGCCTCAGGAAACTTACAATCATGTCAGAAGGTGAAGGGGAAGCTGGCATGTCCTACATGGCTGGAGCAGGAGGAAGGGAGAGAGAAGGGGGAGGTGCTACACACTTTTAAACAACCAGGTCTCATGAGGACTCACCCATGAGAACAGCAAGGGGGAAATTCACCCCCATGATTTAATCACCTCCCACTAGCTCTCACCTCCAACACTCAGGATCATGATTCAACATGAGATTTGGGTGGGGTACAGAGTCAAGCCACATCATTCTTTCTCTGACCCCTCCCAAATCTCATGTCCTTCTCAATTTTCAAAATATAATCATTCCTTCCCAATAGCCCCCCAAAGTAGGGGGTGGGGGAGGCTGTTCCAGCATTAACCGAAAGTCCAAGTCCAAAGTCTCATCTGAGACAGGGCAAGTCCCTTCTGCCTAAGATCCTGTAAAATCAAAACCAAGTTAGTTACTTCCAAGATACAATGAGGGTACAGGTACTTGGTAAATTCTCATATTCCAAAAGGGAGAAATTAGCCACAACAAAAGAGTTACAAGCCCCACGCAAGTCTGAAACCTAGCAGAGCAGTCATTAAATCTCAAAGCTCCAAAATAATCCCCTTTGACTCCATGTCTCATATCCAGGCCACACTGATGCAAGTGGTAGGCTTCCAAGGCTTTGGGAAGCTCTGCCCCTGTGGCTCTGTGGGGTACAGCCTCCTGGGCTGCTTTCACAGGCTGGTATTGAGTACCTGTGGTTTTCTAGGTGCAGAGTGCAAGTGTTGGTAGATCTACCACTCTGGGGTCTGGAGGATAGTGGCCCTCTTCTCACAGCTCCACTAGGCAACACTCCTGTGGGAACTTGTGTCGGGGCTCCAACCCCACATTTCTGCTCCATAATTCCCTTGTAGGGGCTCTCCACAAGGGCTCCACTCTTGCAACATACTTCTGCCTGGACATCCAGGCATTTCCATTCATCCTCTGTAATCTAGGTGGAGGCTTCATATCTCAGCCCTTGTCTTTTCCACACCTGCAGGCCCAACACCATATGGAAGCCACCAAAGCTTGGGGCTTGCATCCTCTGAAGCAATGGTTCAAGCTTTACCTTGGCCCCTGTTAGCCATGTTGGTAGCTAAAGCAGCTAGGATATGGGATGCCATGTCCCAAGGCTGCACAGAGCAGCAGGGTCCTAGGCCTGGCCCACAAAACCATTTTTCCCTCCTAGGCCTCCAGGTCTGTGATTGAATGGGCTGCCACAAAGGTCTCTAAAAATGCCCTGGAGGCATTTTCCCCAACATCTTGGCTCTTAACATTCAGCTTCTCTTTACTTAGTCTGTAGCCTTATTCCTCCCCAGAAAATGGGTTTTTCTTTTCTACCTCATGATCAGCCTGCAAATTTTCCAAACTTTTGTTCTCTGCTTCCCTTTAAAATATAAGTTCTAGTTCCAGGTTATTTCTTTGTTTATGCAAATGAGTGTATGCCTTTAGAAGCAGTCAAGCCACACTTTAAACACTTTGCTGCTTAGAAATTTCTTCTGCCAGATATCCTAAATCATCTCTCTCAAGTTCAAAGTTCCACAGATCTCTAGAGCAAGAGTGCAATGCCACCAGTCTCTTTTCTAAAGCACAGCAAGAGTGGCCTTTACTCCAGTTCTGAATAAGTTCCTCATCTCCAATTGAGACCACCTTAGCATGGACTTTACCATCCATATCACTATCAGCATTTTGGTCACAATCATTCAACAAGTCTTTAGGAAGTTCCAAACTTTCCCTCATTTTCTTGTCTTCTTCTGCTCTCTCCAGACTATTTCAACCTCTGCCCATTACCCAGTTCTAAAGTCACTTTTGCATGTTCAGGTATCTTTACAGCCATGCCCCACTTCTCTGATACCAATTTTCTGTATTAGTTCATTCTCACATTGCTATAAAGAACTACCTGAGACTGAGTAATTTATAAATAAAAGAGATTTAATTGACTCACAGCTCTGCAGGCTGTACAGGAAGCATCGCTGGGGAAAGCCTCAGGAGACTTACAATTACGGCAGGTGAAGGGGAAGCTGACATGTCCTACATGGCTGAAGCAGGAGGAAGGGAGAGTAAAGGGGGAAGTACTAGACACTTTTAAACAACCATACCTTGTGAGAACTCACTCACTATTATGAGAACAACAAGGGGAAAATCCACCACATGATCCAATTACCTCCCACCAGGCCCTACCTTCAACACTCAAGATCACAATTCTACATAAGATTTGAGTGGGTGCGAAGAGCCAAACAATATCATACCTCTTGGATGAGATTTGTACTTTTCATCTAAGTTTTATCAGGAAAATGATGCAATGAGAATAAAAAATAAAAACACAAGTAAGTTTTACTTTATTTTTTCTTATTTAAGCTGACCCTAGATTTATTTCTGAACAACTGAGATAGAATATTTGTTGATACACATGTCTCTAAATAGAGGAAAATCCCTAGTTACAAATAAGCAATGTTAAAGAAGATAATTTATAAATAATCTACCAGAGGTTCTATATTATAATATTATCTAGTAATATCATCATTGGTGTCATATGTTTTATAGGTACATTAAAGAACAAATACCTTAATAAGCTTCCTAAAAACCTAGGCATAAAGTTTAAAATTTTGGTAGGAAAAGACATTTCACATGATATGATAATCTATAATACCAAAAACATCTCATCTGTGCTTATCTGTCCTTTACCCTGCTGTCTTAGTCCATTTTCTGCTTCCATGATAGGATACCACAGACTAAGTAATCTATAAAGAAAAATGATTTATTTGACTCAGGTTCTAGAGGCTGGGAAGTCCAAGATCATGGTGCCAGTATCTGGTGAGAGTCTTGTGCTGCACCTTCCCATGGCGGAAAAGTGGAAGGGCAAGCAAGTGTGCAAGACATAGGAAGGATAGAGCAAAACTTCTTGCTTTAATCAGGAGCCCACTGTCATGATAGCCAACACAATCCCACAATAATGGCATTAATCTGTTCATGAGGGCAGACCTCTAATGACCTAATCACCTCTTAAAGGTCCCACCTTATAATACCATCACAATGGCAATTAAATTTCAACATGAGTTTTGCATGCAACATTTAAGCCATAGCACCTGCTTCTTCAGCTTTTGGAAGAAGAATAAAGATTTCTCCTTCCCTTTTAAGCTAATGCTGATGACATTTTCTTGCTTGAAATTCTAATGGACATAAACTTAGGAACTGGGAAGTAAGGGTTTTAGGGGAGATGAAAAGACTGGAGGTAGGGAAAGGATACAAGGTTTTATCATGAAGGTTTTATCATTTAAAAGGCAGGTAAATGGGTGGGAGCAAAATGAACATTAATAGCACTGATGGAAGAAGCCCAGTAAAAGTTGAGGATATCAGGTCCTGGAGACTTTAAACAGTAACTATGGGGTAAGTTAATTTTAAGATATGAATAGAAAATAAGAGAAAATGCATCTAGTGAAAAAGAAGTCAATAGACAGCAAAGAGGAAATATAAAACAGTTTCTCTATATTTTCATTTTTGTTTTCCTTGTGTATTTCTGCTTTTTCCCTTTTGATTACCACGGACCACAATCATCCTAACACTAATAAAAGAAGAAGGTGGGAGACTGATAAATCCTCCAAGTGATTGCCAGAAGTAAAAAGCAAAATAAATCAAGGAAAGTTATATATTTTACATTTATCGTAGGCATGTGGTTTGTATATTTTTGTCATAGCATTAATCACATTGCATTTATCAGGCTTTTCGTTAGTTGAGCTTTTTGGATCTGTGGATTTACATGTTTTGACATATCTGCAAACTTTTCAGTCATTATTTCTTCAAATATTTTTCCATTACCACCACCATCTCCTCCTACTCAAGTTACATTGTATGTCAGACTAGTTGATATTGAAATTGTTCCACTGAGACAGAATTCACTTTTTTTATTAGCCTTTCACTTTAGACATTGTAGTTTTCAGCTCTAGAAATTCTATTTGGTTCATCTGCAAGTTTCCTCATTTCCGAGTTTTTTTCTCTCAACTAATTTTTCTCCTGGTTAGGCATCACATTTTCCAGCATTTTCACATATCTAGTAATACTTAATTGGCTGCTGGAAACTGTAAATATAACATTGTTGAATGTCTAGATTTTGTTTTCTTCTGTTAAAGAATATTAGGTTTTGTTCTGGCAGGCAGTTAATTCACGTGAGGATTAGTTGAGCTAGGCCTTTTAAAGCTTGTTTTAAAGTTATGCTAGGATAGATCTGGAATGGCCTATCTCTCAGTCTCATTGAGGCCTACTCTTAATGCTTGACCTTTCTAAGGTTTCTACTTACGTGGGTTCACATAAATGCCTCATGTGTGATCAATGAGTTCTTAGCACTATAGCTAGTCATAACTTGAGTGTCTCTCGGCTGTGTGCCACGTAAGTTGTTCAAGGTACAGCCCCCAGTAATTGTCCTTTGGCCATCTCTGTAGTCTAACTCTGCACATCTGTAGCTTAAATATTCAGCTGAGGACTTGAGATTTCTGGAACTCTTTCTCTTTATACCCCATACAGATTTCTGGAACTCTTTCTTTTTATGTCTCTCTCCTCTCAAACTCTGTCCCACAAATTTCACCTCACTTCCCCAAACACACTCTATCCTCATCTCTGCTTAGAGTCCCCTCTCTGTGCCATAGTCTAGAAAGTGTCTCTAGTGGGGCGTACGTTGCTTGTGTCCCTTCTCTTGGGGATCACAGCCTGTTCAATGTCTGAGATAGTTGTTCCGTATGTCATTTGTCCAGTTTTCTGGCTGTTTATGGCAGGAGGACCAGTCTGGTACCATTTATACCATCATAACTGGAAAAATAAGTCCCACCTTTCTATTCAAACTTTGTTTCTATTTCTTTTCTCCCCACAAGGCAGTGAGACCCTTCAAGACAGTGACAGGGCCTCGTTCATTTCTGCATTCTCAATGTCTTACATAAGATTTAGCACATATCAGGCATAATAAATATTGTTGGATAAAAGAATAATTGACCTTTGTTAAACCAATCCATAATACTTATGGTATCTATATTTAGTTAAGTCATTGACATGAATACCTAAGTGCTTCTGTAACAAGTGGGTTTTTTTAAGCAACTGAGAATAATCTGTTAAATGACTGAATATATGTAAGCTAGAGATCAATGCTAGAGTCAGGTTAGTTCTACGCTAAGCTGATGTAGCATCCTTATAGCTGTAAGATGCTGGTGTCCAGAAGCAAAGATCACATATGTTCAGGTATCTCTAGGATAATAATGGCATGTCATTCTAGAATTAAAAGTAGTAGGGCTGTTTTCAGTATTCAATCCATGAAGTTGACAAATAGAGTATCTATCTTCAGAGATTTCTGCCTCTAAGCAAGCAAAAGGGTTAAAAATTGTCAGACTATAGTTTCATTTATGTTAGTCTTCTAAAGGACTATGGTGGCTTTTAATTTAAATAGCAAGATGCATTGAGTTGGTCTTTTGAAACCCCATGTAGCTATCTTCCTATAATTAAAAGTAGACTCACAAAATAAGAATTACAGTCAGACTGCTATAAATTACAGAAATTGAGAAGAAAAGAAGTCTTGCATTTTCACATTAAAGGTTTCTTTCTGAAATCTTAATACAACATCTGTAAAAGAGGTTTCATGTAAGAAATATCTGCATCTGGAAGAATGAAGTTTTAAAACTCTATGATGCTTAAAATCTGCGGATATGGGTACATCTATAATTAAAGTATCTGTACTTCATTGTTTAAAGGGCCTCTAAAATTCCAGTTACGCACACATATACACACATACATGTGTGCACACACATGCACACACACGTCAATGTAACTATTTCATAGGTTAACACAGGGTTCATGCAATATTGTTATTATCAGTCACACAGTCTTTTAATATTTAATCTCATTTGATCCACAGGATTCTTAAAATTCCCTTTTGTTCCTTTGTGACTATATTTCTGGTTTTTTTTCCAATGAAAAGAAGACATTTTTAGGTTAAGGAACTCAGCTGTGAATGAGGCGTCAACTCTGTTGGTTCATTCTTCTAGTTACCTTTAGCAAGTCACCTTTTCATCTTTGTTCTTTGGTTACACAACCTACCAGGTAGAAATAATAATTTGATCTCCACACGAGAGTTAAGGACTCCTGAAATTTTAATATAAGATAACAAAAAAACTGGTGCATTATGAAGAGAAATTTTTCAAAGTAATGATTGTACTTGTTTAAAACTAAGTGAAATTACATTTAAAGAATAGTGATTTAGGTTCATGGTTCCAAAACGATTTAAAACTAAAGGTTTTATTTCACTGTATTTTTTTCCAACATTTCCCCCTTTGGTTTACATTTGCTAGTTAAGAATTTAAAGTGAACCTTTGCCAAAGCCTCAGGTTCCACCTGGTTTGGGGTTGAAACCACATGAAGCCACTGAATTTTGCATAGTTTCCATTTGAAATGATATATCAGCTTGGGTTCTCTTTCAGTGTGAGCCAGGTTTACGTGAAACTTGGCCAGGCATTAGATGAACCTGCTCTGAGTTTTGATTTTATATCAGACCCTAAAATGAGGCCACTCACCTGATTCTGTCTTTCAAAAAGCTCTTCTTATAATGTCCCCAGAGTATACGTAGTGGTTACTAGAGACTGAGGCATGGCAGCACTTTCTTTCAGTATAATATGGGGAAGAATTTCTCAGCTACTTGGAACCTATTGTAATTTGAAAACCAGACAGATTTAATAGAGGCTCTAGTGTCAAGCATAACACTTTAGGGAAAAAAAATCTTTAGAAGTCTCAACCAAAGGACTTTCAAGTAAATAGCTCAGAAAGACCAGGTTAATTCATCTTTTCCTTTATTTTTTCCTTTACTTATGCATTCAGTAATTTAATAAATATTTTTGAGCACCTACTATATGCCATACCAAGCTGTGCTCTAGGCATGGGATACATTAGTGCACAAAATATTTAGAGATCCCAACTTTTGTAGGTCTTACATTCTAATAGCAGGAGACAGACAATAAGACTAACCACAATATACATAGTATATTAGGAAGCAGTGAGTACTATGAAACAAAAGTGGAGTGAAATTAGAGATCGCGGGGAGGTTGCTGTGTTGAAGAGGATTTACAAGGGAAGACTCAGTGAGATGGTGGTAAAATTTGAACAAAGACTTGAAGGAGTGAGGAAGTAGCAACCAGATCTTGACAAAGAATGTTCCAGACAGAGAGAACAGCTAGAGTGAAAGCCCCAAAAGGAAAGTGTACGTATATATTACAGGAACCACAGGGGACTATTATGTCATAAATGGAGTGAGCAAACAGGAGAGTGGTAGGAAATGAGGTCAAGCAAGTCACAGTAGGTTAACACATGACCTGGAGGCCATGGGAAGGATTCTGGCTATTTCTCTAGATGAAAAGGAAGCCATGGCAGGATTTTGTACGAAGGAACCATACATTCTGACTTAAAAGAACATGAAAGTTAAGAAGACTGTATCATGTTGTACTGTGTAGATTATAGATGGGTCAAGGGAGAGAGAGAGAGAGAGAGAGAGAGAAAGGAAGGAGGGAGGGAAGGAAGGAAGGGAAGGAAGGAAGGAAGGAATGAAAGAAGGAAGGAAGGAAGGAAGATTAAGAGCCTATTGAAAAAGATTAGTGCTTTAGATTTGGTGATAGCAATAGAAGTAGCAAAAGTAATCATATGCTAGCTATATTTTAAAATGGAGCCAACAGTACTGCCTAATCAATTGGATGTTAAAAAGAGCAAAAGAGAGAAAGAGAGGAAGACAGAGAGAGATAGGGAGAAAGAGAGATGGATCAAGGACTTTTTTTTTTTTTTTTTGAGATGAAGAATCACTGTTTCCCAGGCTGGAGTGCAGTGACACAATCTCAGCTCACTGCAACCTCTGCCTCCTGGGTTCAAGCAATTCTCCTGCCTTCCAAGTAGCTGGGACTATAGACACCCACCACCAAGCCTGGCTCTTTTTTGTATTTTTAGTAGAGACAGGGTTTCACCATGTTGGCCAGGCTGGTCTTGAACTCCTGACCTCAAGTGATCCACCCACCTCAACCTCCCAAACTGCTGGGATTATAGGCATGATCCACCATGCCCAGCCTATAGGGTGAATTCAAGATGCTGGCCTAAGCAACTGAAAGGACAGAGTTGCCATCAACAGAGATTAGAAAGACTGCAGTTGGCAGAGCTTTGGGGAGATAGATAAGGAGTTCAGTTTTGGAAGTTGAGTTTGAGATGTCTGTTAGACCTTCGAGTGGAAATATCATTAATTAGGCAGTTAGCTTGACGAGAGTCTGTATTTGGAAATAAAGTCTTGCATTCAGAAGTCATTAGCATAGTATCAACAAGTATGTGAGTATAGACAGAGAAAAGCACTAAAGTCTGATCCCCAGAGTAATTCAGCATTCAGAAGTCAATGAGAAGAGGAGAGAAGAGCTCCAGTAAAGTAGGATGAAGACAAAAGGGTGGAGGAGATTTTGGTGCCCTGGAAGCTGAATGAAGGCAGTGTTTCAAGGAGGAGAATGTATTAACTGCATGTGGCAGGTCTAGTATGATGTGTATTGAAAACTGATCATTGGATTTATCTACTGGAGGTCATCGGTGACATGTATAAAAGCAGCAATGGTGAAGTGGAGAGACAGAAAGCCTGATTATTAAGGCAAAGATAAAATGGAAGAATAAACTAAGGAATATGACAACTCTTTCAAGGAGTTTGCCGCAAATGGAGCAGGGAGACAGGACAGTAGCCGCTAAGAGAAGTAGAGTAAAAAATGTGTTTCAATAATGGAAGACATAACCTCCTGTTTATATGGTAACATAAGTGATATAATTTTGAGGAGCAGCATGATAATCTGGGTAAAAGAGAAGAGTATTGCTGGAGCTGTGGTTTTGAAAAGCTGAGAAGAGGTGGGACCTGGCCCACAGGTAGAAGAATCAGCTTCAGATGGAGAGAATATGCAGAGCTTATCTATTCTAATAGAAGAGAAGAACATACCTGTAGTGGAGTAGATGCTGGCGGGTGAACAGACAGAGGAGTTGGGGAGACCCGTGGAAGTTCTCCAGTTGCTTCTATTTCCCCAATGAAGTATAAACCAAGGTTGTGAGTGAAGGTCAGGGAAGAGTGTGAGGAGGCATGAGGTGCTGTGAAACAGACATCTGAGAGAATGGAAGAGCCGTGGGACTAGGGAAATGAAGTATGATTGCGAGGCAGTATCAGGGCCTCTTTGAGGTTTATGGCACTGAACACAACATGAGACCATTCAAGGTACTTCTGTGCTCTTCTCCAGGCATGTAGAATTGCACAAGTGCAGATACAGAGCAAGCAGAGAGCTGGATTTAACTCAGATTTGGGGATACCAGGCAAGGATGGCGAAGTGACAGAGGGGGAAGGAGGTTGAGAATGTTTACAAAGGACTGATGATCATGACTGTCCCCCTGATAAGGAGGGGAATTAAGACATCAAAGGCCAGTGAAGGAGTGGAAGGGTCAAAGGACTGAGGAGCCCTGCCCTATCAAAATATTGTTGGGGTTGGCATACTACGAGCAATGATCAGAGAGCGGGATGCATGGAACCCACATGACAGAGTGGGGCAGTTACCAGTACTCATAAGGGCTAGCGTTGACTAAATTGGCCAGGAAGTGGCTTGGGAGGAGGAAGCGTGGTCCAGAAAGGAAGAGGTAATAATGCTGGTAAGCTCACATCCACGAGCTTTGAAATCTTCAAAAACTCAGGAAGAAATGACAGTGATGCAGGAGCTAAAATCATTTAGAAATTAGGGACAACGTCCTAGGATCAGTCAATAACTAGGGAAGTACTAGGCTATGTGATGTGATAAGATTAGAGATGAGAAAGCTAACAGATTTAAGGTGGTCAATAGAGAGGGATGGAGGGAGGGAGAAAGGGAGAATAAAGAGAGAGAGGAATAAAAGCAGGATGGCAGGTGTTAAGAAATATTTTGGCATGATACTGATTCAACAGTATGTTAGTCCACTTTTGCCTTGCTATAAAGAAATACCTGAGGCTGGGTGAGTTATAAAGAGGATCAATTGGCTTACAGTTCCTGAAGCTGTACAGGAAGCATGGTGCCAGCATATGCTTCTGGTGAGGGCCTCAAGAGCTTCCAGTCAGGGAGGAAAGCGAAGAGGAAGCAAGCAAGTCACATGGTGAGACAGGGAGCAACAGAGTGAGCGGCGAGGTGCTTTTTTAAACGACCAGATCTTGCATGAACTCAGAGCAGGAACTCACTCACTCCCGTGAGGATGGCACCAATTATTTATGAGGGATCTGCCCCCCTGAGCTAATTCCCTCCCACCTCACCCCACCTTCAACACAGAATCACATTTCATCATGAGTCTTGGAGGGAACAAAGATCCAAACTACATCAAATGGATAACATTCACATTTGCATTGAATCTTCTAGACTTATGTTATTCAAAGATAATATAGTTATAGACAAACCTGGATAAATCATTGCATTTTGTATAAAGTAAGTTTGCCAAAATGAGATTCTTCCGCCATCAGACACTGTCAAGGTTCCCAATAACTTGCTGTTTCCTTTTTATAGTGAAATAAACAAGAAAATCCTTAGAAAGGTGCCAAACGATACTACAGAAAAAGGAATCCAATTTACACATAAATGGTGTAGGCTTTATTTTATGACAATAATAAAGCAAGTATTTTCTCTAGGAAAGAGAGCTTAAATCTCCGAAGGACAGGGTATAGCTTTATAACGTATAATACTGGCTTTATTACCCTTTTATGGTTCTGCATCTTCTCTTTACTTTGACAAAAGATCATTCAGAAGTGAACTTACTTCAGTGATACCTACACAGACTTTATGCCCACAAAAGTAATTCATAGTATTTATCCTGATGACAGGTCAGAGGAGATGATCAAATTTTTATATTTTCATAGTTAAGCCATATTTCATTCTTGATGCCAAGGAAGCATTTTTTTTTAATATCCTGGGAATCAGGAATGGCACTTTTGGCAGGTTCTGCACCAATATGAGCTCACAGACACTCTGAAATTGCTCAATGTGACTAAGTCTCATAAGTAATTCCAATTTTGTAGTGAAACAAATTCTATTTTCTTTTGGAATAAAATAGAGAAACATGGCCAGGTAGAATTTCCCTGGAGTAATTTTCCCTTTCATGTTTATGAATTATGTCTTTGCCCATGGTGAGCAGTGGCAAGGATGACAGCAGGTGGCTCATTTCACAAAACAGTAAACTAGAGGAAACCTTGGTTTGCAAGGAAATTGGGTGCGGAGAAAGAATATTCAAAAGGGAAAAGAATATTAATTCCAAGGAATTAAGTTCTTGCTTCTTCGTTACTGCAAATGGCAATATTATAAAAATCACAATAAGCCTCCCAGGCACCTAACACTGTGCAGAGTGGATTTTGTGGACTTCATCTGACAAGACAAGTCTCAATAATTCATTGATTCAACAAACTTCAATGCATGCCTTACATGTGCAGGATATTGTCTAGGCACTGAGGCCATAATGGTGGGATGTGGTCCACAGGTTCCACTCTCAGGGAGCTTACATTCTAAGATGACCACAGTACTGTCACCGTGTGAGTGGAAGTTGTGACTGCAAGTGACCAGCAATGAAGTTCCTGGTGTGATTGCCGAAGACTGTGCATTTTGTTTTGTTTTGTTTTTTGAGACAGTCTCACTCTGTCGCCCAGGCTGGAGTACAGTGGCATGATCTTGGCTCACTGCAATCTCTGCCTCCTGGGTTCAAGCAATTCTCCTGCCTCAGTCTCCCAAGTAGCTGGACTACAGGTGCCCCACCACCATGCTTGGCTAATTTTTATATTTTTAGTAGAGATAGGGTTTCACCATATTGGCCAGGGTGGTCTCGAACTCCTGACCTTGTGATCCACCTGCCTCAGCTTTCCAAAGTACTGGGATTACAGGCATGAGCCACCGCACCTGGCCAACTGTGCAACTTTAGAGGTCATTGGGGGAGGGATGAAGAGTCTTTAGTACTTGGAACAAATTTCTTGAAGCTCTTCAGTGTAGTAACGCCTAGCTCTATTGTTTGGGCAGGTTTTACACCAATTTGAGAATATAATATATTCTCTGAAAATGATTTGAAGTTAATAATGAAAATGTGCAAGATCCTCCCCAGAATTGTAAAGTTTGGGAATACAAATTGCTCATAACCAAATATCTGGCTTCCGCAAGCCCATGTCAGGTTAAGGACACGCAGTACTGTGGAAGTATGTCTCAGGAACCTTCTCACTGACGTGTATTTTGAATTCAACAAAATCCCTCTCCTATCCAGGCACAGAGCTCTTCTTTAGTTCCCTGTAAAGATAAAGGACTTCTCCCAAGGCTGTTAGCTGTGCTTTGATGCAAAAGAGAGTTTAAATTCTTTTTATTTAAATAAAGATCAATCTATTCTTAAATTTTGTTTTATTAGTCAGTCTATTCAAATGATTGACTTTTTATTTGTCAATTTTTTAAAAAAATCTTCCATTTCAAAATGTTTGTCTCCTGAAGCTTATAGAAAAAGTTTATAGCTACCATTTAGGCATGGTAGCTCATGCTATAATCCCAGCACTTTGGGAGGCTAAGGTGGGAGGATTGCTTAAGCCTAGGAATTCAAGACCAGCCTAGGCAACATAGTAGAACCCTATCTCTCCAAAAACATTAAAAAAAAAAAAAAAGGAAGAAAAGAAAAATTACTTGGGCATAGTGGCCTGTGCCTGTAGTCTCAGCTACTTGGGAGGCTAAGGTGGAAGGATTGCTTGAGCCCAGGAAGTTGAGGCTGCAGTGAGCTATGTTTGTACCACTGCACTCCAGCGTGGAAGACAGAATGAGACCCTGTGAAAAAAGAAAGGAAGGAAGGAAGGAAGGGGCCACTTGAGTTTCACTCAAGTTATAGGATTAGCTTCCTGAGAAACATAGCAAAAAAAAAAAAGTCTCTTGTAAGTGCCTAAAAGAGAGAACTAATCCAAAAATACTTTAAACACTTTAGAAATGCAAATAATAAAGTGTCAGTGTGGGCTGGGCGTGGTGGCTCACATCTGTAATCCCAGTACTTTGGGAGGCCAAGGCAGGCGGATCACGAGGTCAGGAGATCGAGATCATCCTGGCTAACGTGTTGAAATCCCGTCTCTACTAAAAATACAAAAAAATTAGCTCTGCATGGTGGTGCGTGCCTGTAATCCCAGCTACTCACTTAGAAGGCTGAGGCAGGAGAATTGCTTGAACCCAGGAGGCGGAGGTTGCAGTGAGCCAAGATCGCTCCACTTCGCTCCAGCCTGACGACAGAGTAAGACTCTGTCTAAATAAATAAATAAATAAATAAAATGTCAACGTGAACACATCTTGTTTGGCTTTGGCTGGTATCTTCTTCTTGAGAACTCCCTTCCGGTTTCCTGACAGCTCTCTATCTGCTTTGCCGAGGACGGCATCGCAGGCAGGCAGAGAATATACAAGGATGCTTCAGGACAGACAATTGCACGTGCAAAGGTAGCTTGGATTCAGAGCTTCATTTTAACAGTTTATAACCATATTATCAATCTGTAAATTGTCTGTAAACAGAAAAGATGTTAAGAGAAAATAACAGGAAAAAAAAAAACCCTAGCTGACAAATTCTTCCCTACAAAGTCTTGTAGTAGAAACCAAAATAATACATAATAGCCATGCCACTGGGGGAAGCATAAAGACAAGGCAAATGACCAGTGGAGCCAGAGGAGAGAACTGGAGGTCAGAAAGCACAGAGGGCTCTGCAGAGAGGACGAAGGACTTCATCCCAGATGCTCAAAGACAGAGGATGGTGGTGTCCACGGGGGATTCCCGGGCAGCTCAGGAACTAAGCAAGCGCAGGGCTTTGGTTTACTGAAAATACCAGTTACACAAAAAGCAGAATTGCAGGTGTCTCCACAGGATGTATTTCTGCACAGGTTCCTAAGTAAATAGAGGAAAGACCCAAGGATAGATAGATAGTGTCAACGAAAATAAACAACCATTATCCATACAGACTTAAAGTTTAAAAATGAATGAGATTTTCATTGTGCGGTTTCTACCCATTTGGTGTGGGCAAGTTGTGTGTGTGTGTGTGTGTGTGTGTGTGTGTGTGTGTGTGTGTGTGTGTTTCTTTAGAATTGCAGGGAAAATGCATGATGAAAAATGATGTTTAAATAAAATTTTTCTATGTGTTTCACTGGCTGAGAGCAGAGAGACAAAGATGGAGGAAATGAGAAACAGGGAATCTGTAAAGGGTTTGACTAAAAATTGTCCTCTTCTCTCCTCCAGTATAAGGCATCAAACTAAAAGAACGGTTTGGAAAGGATAAAGTTTAAGTTAAAAATGTGCTCTCTCCAGCCAGTTTCCTGCTTTCCCAGGAACTCTTTTATGTCCCACTGCACAGTCTCTGTCTTCCTCTAATCCTTTTCAGTCTCCTTGCCCTTTGCCCCCACAGGACCTTTGGCATATTGCCTCCTGACCTCAAAAATGAGGAGTTCAGAGTTTCAGGGAGATTTTGATGAAACCACCTGCTGTTCTTCTCTACCATTTTCCCCACCGCTGAATTCAAATAGAGCGGTAGAGGGTATATATATGCTAATATTCTGAACCACACCAAATCTCCAATGCAGCAATTCCTGTGAGATAGGACAATTGTAGGGATGGGTTTGAGTTAAGAATTCTCCCACCACTTCCCAAATAGGAATGAGAATGGAAGATCGTGTAGACAGCCGTGGATTCCGATCTCTGTCATATGGAAAAAGTGCAAAAATCCAAATTCTCAAAAGATTAGTCGATTTAGTATTGTGCTTTCAAGTCGAGACAACTCGTGATTTTCTCTTATGAAACTTGGTTTTCTTTAATTTATATACTCCTAAACTCTGACCAGAAAACTGGAGTATTTGGTTATCTGAATCCAACTTTTTGACGTACAGCTCTTAGAAGAAAGGGTCATAAAAATGTATCCTGAGATAGGGTGTCATTTAGTTTGGGGACTGAAATAAAACAACCACAGCATGGCATTTAAGCCATCAGTCCTGATGAGACAGATTCACAGTTGGTCAAAGCAGGGAAGACAGCAGGCAAGATAGCTGAGGAACCACAGTGGGTTTTTCTTTCAGGTAGTAGTTTCCTGTCTGTTTCAGATTTCACATTTAATTTGGAAAATGTTTTCGTTGACTAAATGAAAGGCACATTAATTCATAGATCTTAGAAAAAGAAGGATCTACAGCAGAGTTAAAATGTTTGGGTTGTGAAAATAAATTTGTAATAAAAAAGGGAATGCTCATTAGAAACTTTCTATGTACCAGCTCTTCTCCTAAGCATATTACATATACAAAGTTATTGAAACCTCATAAAGTCTGTGAGGTTGATACTCTTACTCCAACTTTACTAATAAGGAAACTGAGATCCAGAAAGTTTAACCTGTGCCAGGTTTCACAGCTAGCAAAGGGGCAGAGCTCACGTCAGGCCCCAAAGCTTGTGTTTATTGTAAAACCATTATGCTAGGTGCCAAAAGAATGCTGGGATATAGGAAAAGGAAAAGAGGTGAGACTCTTCTGAAAAAGCCATTGGGAAATTCCTTTGAACTATCACTGATGCTGATGTTGCTCCTAAATTTCAGAACCCCTCTACTCTCTATCCTCATGAATCATCAACAGTTAGCATTGTAACTCTTAACTACAAAACTGAATCGCACCTTCTGTTGTTTACAAAATTGCTCTTTTTTAGAAACTTATTGTATTAGTTATCTATTGTTGCATTTAAAAAAAACAAAATATGGCCGGGGGCAGTGGCTCACGCCTGGTAATCCCAGTACTTTGGGAGGCTGAAGTGAGTGGATCACAAGGTCAGGAGATGGAGGCCATCCTGGCCAACATAGTAAAACCCTGTCTCTACTAAAAATACAAAAAATTAGCTGGGCATGGTGGTGCACGCTTGTAGTCCCAGCTACTTGAAAGGCTGAGGTAGGAGAATCACTTGAACCTGGGAGGCGGAGGTTGCAGTGAGCTGTGATTGTGCCACTGCACTCTATCTAGCCTGGCAACAGAGCGAGACTCCATCTCAAAAAAAAAAGTAAGCGACTTAATAATAAACATCGATTCTCTTACACAGTTTCTGTGAATCGGGAATGTGGGAGTGGCTTGGCTGGATGATTCTGGTTCAGAATCTTTTATGAGGCTGCAGGCTAAGATACAGAGCAGGCCCTACCGTCTTCTAAGGGACTCACTAGGATAAGAGGATCCTCTTCAAAGATGGCTCGCTCACATGGCTGCCAGGTTGGTGCTGGCTGTTAATTGGAGGCCTCAATTCCTTACCATGTGGACCTCTCCATGGAGCTGCTTGAGTGTCCTCACTACATATATGGTCACTGACTTCTCCCAGAGCAGGTTATCTGAGAGAACAAGGCAGAAGCTGCAGTTTGTTGGGACCTAGCCTCAGAAGTCACATTCTGTCATTTCTGTAATCCCATGGGTTACACAGGTCAGCTATATTCAGTGTGGGAGGGAGCTGCACAGAGGTTTGGACACCAGGAGGTGAGAATCACTGGAGACTGTACTGCAGGCTGGTTACCACATTTACTATCAGTTTATCAATGATCCAATTTGATGACTTGGTCTCGTTTTTCCACTTTAGGGCAAGACCAACAGAGAGATGAAATAAATGCAGCAAATGCATTCAGTTATCATTGCAGTGGACAGTCTGCCCTTGCATCTTCCCAGGAGAGCTAGAGCTTGAGGAGTCTTGCTGGACTCTCAACTCCAGTCATTCTATTGCCCTACTGCTTGTATCAAGTGTAGGATTTGTCGCTAAATGTCAGGCTTACTGGGATACTCAACCATCAGGCTCTTGGAGCAAACGGAAAAAGTTTGCACATCTAGGTTACTCTACATATACACTCAGTTATCTGAAAAATATGTTTTAGATGTCTGCTGATGGATAGAGCCACTGTCTATGAAGAATCTTAGGCATAATGGACCATTAGGAAGGCTCAGTCCGCTATTTGTAGAGATTCTTCACTAAAATGAGCTTTAGAGATAATTAAATATAATCACCACTCCTTATTACAGATAAAAACATTGAAGTCCTCAGAAAACTAAAACCTGCTTATTGTTACATGGTTATGCCTGTTCTGCCTTAACTTCTCATTGATGAAATCATCATCAAAACCACTCCCTAAAATGGTTTTTAGAGGTTCTCTATGGATTTCATTGCTTTTCCTCTACTGTAGTAACCAGATGAACTATATGAATGAATTGTACCTTTTTCCAGAGTTCAGTCCAAGAGTCATAAGTTATTTACGGACATCGCTCTGTTCTTTCTGTCTTAGAGAGAGGAAAATCTAACTAAACCTCAATACTAACAATGACCTATAACTAACCACTTTCTGTCCGGTTAGCCAGCATGTCAAGTTAGACAACTGTCCTTTCCAGAGGGATTGAAGCTGTTGCTGTCCCACACAAGTAGAAGCTGAAAAGCGGTAGAATGGAACAAGGTAAACAGGTATTACTGAGGACCTACTGTGCTCCAGGCAGAATGCCAGCACTTTCACACCAGGGCCAACTCTTTAATTTCCAAAAAGATAGCACAAGGTAGGAGACATGATGATCATCCCATTTTACAAAAGAGAAAACTGAGAAGGTATTTTACCCAAAAATGCTTGGGGAGCAAGAAGCATATTTGGGATGTAAATCTGGATCTGCCTGAATCTGTGTTCCGACCCACCAAGCTGCCAAAACACCACTCAGAACTGACTTCTCGATGAACATGCCTCACTCACGCCTGTGCTCTGTCTCCTCTCATTGTCTCTTGTTTCTTTGGAACATTGAGGTTTAAAAACTCTTTTAACTTTGTGTTTGCATAATATGTACATGTGTAAATGAACAGTTTTCAAATACATTGTTATTTCCTTAATAACAGTATCCCTTTTAAATTTCACCTTCCCTACCCGTAGGGTAGAGTACTATGCTTTGCCCACAATGAGCTCTGATGATAGTTTTTGTTTTCCTGACAAATTTTCACCCAAACCACCACCCATATCTCCTCCACCTCAACTCACTAAGTGTTCTCTTCTGCTGATGGAGAAAAAATAAATCATTTTGATTTTTTAATATCACATTATTTCCCTCCAAATGTGCACCTATTGTGCATCCGCAAAAAGTCTTTCTTAACCAGTCAATACGTTTGTCTGCTTTAGGGTTGTGATTACAGTAATTAACGTGGAAGCTGAAACGTTAGATGTATTATGACTGAGAGAAGTCTCTGCGGATAACCTGCATCTTCACTTAATTTCACTTTAGAAGCATTTTTTATTCTGGAAATATCTTTAAATGTAAGCACATTATAATCAATGCTGCTTCTTTGTCTTTCTCTGTAATTTTCAAGAAGACCATTTCCTCTTCATTTCTGCTTGCAGTGGCTCCACAGCTCAGTATCAACACAGGAAAGAGAGGCAGCTGTAAGCTGATTACATAGGTGGCCAGCCCTCTAAGGGCAAAACTGCCTAAGCTGTCAGGCTTAGGAATTCACCACCGTAACAGCAGCCATCTCTCTTCAGCAGAAGCCCTGAGGCTCAGTTGCCAGCTGATGACCTTTGATGGGATAATTTCAAGCTTTGCTAAGACTCCAAGAGGAACAAGTAAAAGGTTAGGAAGCAAGAGCTATTCCTGCAGCCACTGTGTCTTCATTCAAGAATGTTGAGAAACAAACTTTTGTGGCTATTCTTCATTAAATAAATTATCATACCCATTTAAATTACAAAATTGTCCATCAAGTCACTCATAAAACCTCAAACTTTTATATTTTCATTTAAAAATTCATTTTTGCCTGTAGGTCTTTTAAAGAAACAAGTTACTCTATGTCTTAAAATAATTGTTTCAAACCAAAACAGACACATGAAAAAATTTTAAGCTTCATTGAGCCTTAAAAGAATTTTCAATATTTGAGGAGGGAACCCTTCAATTCTTTTTTGTTTTTTTAAAGAAACTGGACAGCAGTATGAATGTAATAGATCCATTAGCATTGTGAGAAACAGGTCACTAATCCCTTTTTTATTCCCAAAACAATGCCAAATACTTTGCTGTTTTTAATAACTGTTAGAAGGTCTGCTCAAACACAGAAAGGAACTAGTGTTTTCATGACTCTCTGAAAGAAGAGGACACATCACAAGATCTTTAAACTCATTCTACAGCAAGAGAATGAAAAAATGTAAGAGGAAAGTGGACAACTACCTGTTTGACATATATATATATATATAATAGATTTGTTACTAATTAGAAATCAATTTGTTTGTTGTTCTTGTTGTTTTTACCATCTTAACCTTTATTAAGTTTATGGTTGTGCAATAGATCTCTAGAACTCCTTTATCTTGCAAAACTGAAACTCCACATTCATTGAAAAGCAACTCCGCCCTTTCCCCTCCATCCTCCTCTCCCTCCTGCAGCCCCTGGCAGCCACCAATTTTACTTTCTTTCCTATGAATTTGACTATTCTAGATATCTCATATAAGTGAAATCATACAGTAAAATTAATTAGAATCAATTTGGATACAAATAAATTAAGATGTGCAAATTGATTAATCTGGATGTACTGGTATCAAGACAAACAAATGAAACTCAAGTGTTGCCACATGATCAAGAACACTTGCTTGGCTCTTACTGCCTCTGATGGTTTTCCGTATGTTCGCTTTTGTGCAAAAGCTGTTTAAAACCCAAATTACTGATACCTATAGTCCCAGCAAGGAGAGGGTCATAGTGGACTGTAGAAAGTGATAAAACCTAACTCTGAAGGCCTTTGGACCATTTGTTTCAAAAGTAAACAAGTTGGAAACAATGTGGATTTTTATTTTATTTTAAGTTCTGAGATACATGTGCAGGATGTGCAGATTTGTTATACAGGTACACATGTGCCATGGTGGTTTGCTGCACCCATCATCCATCACCTAGGTATTAACCCCCACAAGCATTAGCTATTTATCCTGATGCTCTCCCTTCCCCACTGCACCCCCATGATGGGCTCTGGTGTGTGTTGTTCCCCTCCCTGTGTCCATGTGTTCTCATTGTTCAGCTCCCACTTATAAGTGAAAACATGTGGTATTTGGTTTTCTGTTCCTGCATTAGTTTGCTGAGGATAATGGTTTCCAGCTCCATCCATGTCCCTGCAAAGGACATGATCTCATTCCTTTTTGTGGCTGCATAGTATTCCATGGTGTATATGTACTACATTTTCTTTATCCAGTCTATCATTGATAGGCATTTAGGTTGTTTCCATGTCTTTGCTATTGTAAATAGTGCTGCAATAAACATACATGTGCATGTATCTATTATAAATAGAATGATTTATATTTCTCTGGGTATATACCCCATAATGGAATTACTGGGTCAAATGATATTTCTGGTTCTAGAGTAATCAAAATGTGGTGAGTATTTTTTACCTCCAATCTGTCTCTATTGTAATATTAAAATCAAAGACTTGTAGCAAATAGCCTAAAATCCCTTAAACAAAGTTAAAAGGCAAACAATAGTCTAGAAAAAAATTTTGCAAGGCTCAGTGCTAAAATCAGCTATTTTTCCTGGCTTAAGGGAGTTTTATTCTTAGCAGTTACATTAATGACAAAAACTGTGATATGGAATGGAAATGAGAAAGAAGTTGTCAATGGTTTGGGAAAATTTTTTGCTAATGACTTCATTGAGAGTAACATGATGGAAGTTCATCCTGGGGGCTGAATACTATACATTCAACATTACTGAACCCTGAGATTTGCTTACTGAAAATACTTATAGGAAATAGCTACTAATGACATAGGCGCTTTCCAAGAATCGGATGAAAATTTAAAAATTCAGAAAGCATCTACAAATAATTTGTTTAAATGTCTTTAATATATTACATCTTTAGAGTCAAATAATTTTTAAAGAAATTCTTTAATTAAGATCACTACATTGTATATGTGAATATTTTTCTGGGTGAGTTAGTTTTAACTCCATCTTTAAGAGAATTATTTGTATATCATAAGAAATAAGAATCTTGTACTGCATTTGAAGAGGCCAACTCTGAAGAATAAGGTTATATTTAGAAACATCACCAATCGTTGAAGTTTTAGAATATATAGGAACAAGTATTCTTTCCAGGAAGGTGGGAATATTACATTTCTTTTACTTATATGTCTTATTACCAATTCAAACTTAACATTGATGAAGTCTGCTTGATCTTTCATGTACCACAGATTTCATTTCCTTGACGAATGAATTAATTATTACCCTTTATTCCACCACTTTTTTGAAACAAGATAGCAGTATCTGAAGGCAATTTGATAAGTTGGCAAGATTACAGATCTCTGAGTTTATGAAATGTATGTGTTACATTGATACAATTGACATCAGACAGATTTAACAAGAACTGCCCTGAACACAAACGTCACCATTCATAATGAATTAATACTTAAAGGAAATTTTTAAAAATAATCCAGCTAAGAGAGTACTGTTTGGGTATGAAATAATATAAGACTTTATAAGGATTGTTTCAATCACCAGAGCAAGTTGTTTTTAAAATTAAAATTTTGCATGATATATCAATTTGAATGTTTTGGGTTGAAATAGAAACTTCAACCTAAATTGTCCTAGGTAAGTCACAAGACAATGTCTGGCTCACAAATGAAAATTCCAGAGAATAAGGAAGGCATGCCTCCATTGGGGCTGCACTGGAGCTCCATTAAGGTCACCTGTTCCACTTCCTTCCCTACCTCTCATGGCTCTGCCTGCTGTGGAGATCTCCACATTTGGGCATGTTTAGGCCCTTGTGTTTACAGTGTGGCTGCTACAGCTCCAGCTTCATATATTCACAGCCTGAAGTCAATGGGCAACGGAGCACTGACTTCCTCCACTTCTCAAATGAAAAAACCTCTCAAGTGAGTCTCACTGGCTCTGAGTGACCTGGTGTTGGGCATTGATCAGTCTTTGAAACAATCACTCTTGCTGGAGGGAAGAGAAGAGAGCTGCACTCCAGACAGTTTGCTCTATGGGAGCGGAGGGCGGTGCAACTATTCCTGGAAGTACATGGGATAGCAAACAGGAAGAAATTATTTCCTCAAAACAAAATCAGGGACAGTTACAAGAATAGGGTGCAGCTCCTGGTAAGGAAAAACGCAAATAAGGCCTCTAGCGTTAACATGTGAGGAGTAAAGCTCTAACCTTTTTTAGGGATTAATATAAAATCCATGAAATGGGCTTAGATAGGATGAGGGTGCCAACTAAGGAGAGCCAGTGGGGAGCAGGTATTAGAAAATGAATGCTACCTGCCAAAGAACAGCACAACCATCCTCATCTAAAGAAAATCCGTAAGAGGCCAAAGGCATTGGCTCACGCCTATAATCCCAGCACTTTGGGAGGCTGGGGCGGATCGCAAGGTCAGGAGTTCAAGACCAGCCTGGCCAACATAGTGAAACCCCATCTCGACTAAAAATACAAAAAATTAGCCGAGCGTGGTGGCAGGCGCCTGTAACCCCAGCTACTTGGGAGGCTGAGGCAGGAGAATGGCTTGAATCTGGGAGGCGGAGGTTGCAGTGAGCTGAGATCATGCCATTGCACTCCAGCCCAGGCGACAGTATGAGACTCCATCTCAAAAAAAAAAAGTCATACGATCCCTGCAAGCAATCACCAGCACCTCACTTACTCTTCTTCGTGGTGAATGTCACTTAGATACTAGAAACTTTAATCAATTTAATTTGATCATGTACTCTTTATAGTACTTATGCCCAGGTGTTTTGTGCAGATCATCTCGTTAGTCTTCATGGTATTGCTGGTTAACGATACCACCCATGTCTGTTTGGTGTCAGTGAAGGCTTGTGTACCTGCTTACATGCATAAATTCACCTTGCAGCTTATAAGAAAGGGTTGTCTAGTTCATATTCAAACAACATGTAAAGGACCAGAAAGTGAATGTTGTTCCCTTTCATCCAACATGCCACAGATATTAGTTTTGTTTCTATTTTGTATAAACTCCATGATCCTGAGTATCATTAGCAAGTTAAATTAAAAATAGCTGATGTCATACCACTACTGCTACATATCAGAAGACATTGGGCTTTCTTTGCAGCCTGCTGTTTGTATTTATTAATATCTTTGATTGGCAAGACATTCTACTTCTAGGTACTTTGGTTGAAAGGATGGTCCGGGTATAAACTATTAGCCACATTTCCCAGGCTAAAGTGGGCTGTGCTTTAAAATAATCATTTAACACACATAAAATTACTAAGAATGGAGCCTTGAAGCACAGACACCTGAGAATATTTTATTTTTTCTAGGAGTTTTTGGCATGTTGACTTACTAACTCCTGTTCACTTAGAGCAGTGTGGCAGACATAGTTGCTATTTTTCAGGCCAATGTATCGAACTAACACTTTCATATGCAAGACATGGAGTGGTAACTGCCAGGAAGTCTGATGAGATCATCAAAAGCCATGTTCCTGATCAAGATGGCCCTCCCAGGGAGGAAGGGTGGTGTTCTGTAAAAGGACCTAGGCATTTGACTGCCTGAGTTAAATGCCAGTCCCCTGCCTACTAGCTGCAACCTTGGAAAAGCTATTCAACCTCTGTACTACGGTGACTTCAGCTAAAATGGGGGAACAAGTCCTACATCCTCAGTTTTGTAGGGAGTTAATGCATAGTTCCTGGCACATACTCTGTGCCCAGTAAACATAAGCTTCTATCATTAGCATCTCTGACTCACTGCACTGCATTAGGAGTGTCTGTGCCCTGGGGAGAGAGTGAAACCCTCCAGCTGGGCTTTCAGAACACTCTCTGTTTGTCTCTGTTGGTGGAAGGAGATTAGCTAGCAAAGGGATTTCTGGGCCTCTCTGACAGCATCTGGTACACAGTAGGGCTTCTTAGAGGTTTGTTGAATGAATGCCAGTACCCTGGCTGAAAGGTGCTGCTCATCCCCAAGGTATCAAGCACTTAATAGTTTCATACATTTCTTTTTAATAACCTCAACCCTGTGTTCTATGAAATAGACTTCGATTGCCAGAAACTGTCATGAAATATGCATGATTCTGTTAAGAGATTTTTTTGTTTGTTTGTTTTAACAGCTTTTGGTCTCCAAGAGTATACCCTATTAAATAGATCTAAAAATTCTTTTTTTTTTTATTTTTTGAAATAAAGAAAGAGAGAGAAAAGAAGAAAGAAAGAGTGAAAGAAAGGGAAAAAAAAGAATGTAAGAGAGAAAGAAAGAGGAAGAGAAAGAGGGAGAGAGAACGAGATTCTTGTTCTATTGCCCAGGCTAGAATGCAGTCTAAAAATGGGTATTAAAAACCTCTTTTATGCCAATAATTGTGCTTAACAA